>CM042903.1:27415412-27602912 GCA_023653625.1 Triadica sebifera
GTTGAAAGCAACATTACGGGATAATGTCAATCGGATAACTCCGAGAGCTTGTCTGTCGAGAAGACTCCAGTCTTCTTCCTTCATAGCCTCTGGCTTCTTCCCTGAGAGAGGTTGATACAGATTTCTTTGATACAAATAATCTTCTATTTGCATTTTCCAAAAGCCAAAGTCCGCTCCATCGAACTTCTCAATTTTTACCTTTCCTTCATCTGTGGCCATCGCTCCCACTCGAATCTGACTTCCTTTGGATCGTTTCTGACAATTCTTGTGAACCTCTGTGTATTAGAACACCTCCGTGGATAATTTGGTACAACTGACCAAATTTCACTATTCACAAAAATTTACTATTCATGTGAATAGTAATCGCCCGAAAAAGGACAGAAAAAACGCAACCAATGCTCTGATACCAGTTGTTGGGAAATGACGCCAATTTCCCTATAGTCAGATTTATGAGAAAGCGAAGAAAATGCGAACTAATAAGACAGACAAGTTGATAACGGAGTTCGGCCAATTATGCCTACGTCTCCGGACTGCTGCAGATCTTTTACTGAAAGAAGATAAATTTACCGAGTGTTTACAAACACTCACAACTCACAACTCACAACTTCTCACTAATGCTACTCTCTCACTTTTGATTGAATACATTACAAATGAATTTCTAAGGCTATATATAGGCCTACACCTCCTCAATGGACGGTCAAGATTAATTCTCACCTACTTTGATGGATGGTTGAGATTATTTCTCACCTACCGTCTCACCTACCAAATGTATGGTCAAGATTAATCTTCACTTACCATCTTACCAACCAAATAGATGGTCAAGATTAATCCCCACCCACCAAATGGATGGTCAAGATTAATCTTCACCTACCATCTTACCTACCAAATATTTTATCAACAAAAGATGCACCGTCCATCTTTATTGTCATTTATTTTATGGTGCATGTGTAGTTTGACCAACAGCAGCTGCAGCTTCATCTTATCTATTCTTTTTAATTTGATTTCTAACTGTTTTATTCTTTTCAGACACTTTTTTAATCACGACCCCCACCGATTGATTTTCAAGTGCATATGCTGACTGCTTCCCTTTTTCATGTGTACTAATTCGACTATTATCTTTGATCTATTGATTTGCAAAATTGTTTGCTCACTCTTCCCTTTTTCCATTTTAGTGTTGTTGCTATTACCCTTTATCTAAATATTAGATATGTTCTTTGAGCTTGATTTTTTTTTTTCATATTCATTCTTCATCAAATCGCATGTTAGTATCTTAGTTACTGTTAACCTTGATTGGTGATGTATCAAACTCTTCATCCAAAGATCCAGAAAAGGTGTTGGATAATACATTTTTCTATTATTTTCATTTATTGACAAATCATCTATCAGCAGTGGCATATAATTCCTTTGCCCTACTAATAACAAAGAAAGAAAATACTACTGGACTCTTAATTCCCTTCTAATATGCTTAATACAATTATTTGTATATTCTCTCTTTAAGATGTCTGAATATAAATTCAAATTACAGCCTTCCATTTTTTTGGGTATATATATATATATCAATTTATGTAGTTCATCCATAATAAACTATTCATTTCCTAAAAAATTATATATAAAATTTTACTAATTAATATTTTATTTACATACCAAAAATATAGTTATTATACAACATATGAGTAAAACTCACTAATACATTTTACAAAAATTAATACAATGAAATATAAAGATCTTCAAATGATGTTATTAATTGTTTGATGTTCTTTTCTTTCTGACAGCTATATTATTTATTTACTAATTACTTTAGTAATTGCGCGTAGAAAAAATCATACGTATTAATCTACTAGCTTAATGATGCTTTATATGATAAAAACTTAACATATAATTTATAAAACCTCACACATTCATATATTCAATATCAAATGAAAGAAATATCACATTTTTACCATTAATAAATTAAATTGTAAGTTAATTTTTTGTACACAAAATTTCTTTACATATGATAATTTTGTTAATTACTAATATTATTGCATAATATTATTTTTAACCCTAGCTAGTGTTATTATTATTGATATTATTATATTATATTCATTTTATTTATTCAATTGTCATTCACAACAAGTAAAGTTTATCATATCTTATTTTATTTTGTTTATTCAAATTTATGCTCCCTAATACTAATAATTAGAATTATCAAATAGGATACATAACATTATCTGCCGATAATTTTAACTCGTCATAATATGGTGCCTATATAAATCAACTTGGAACATTTAATGTCTACATAAATCAACGTGAAACATTTAATATCTATATAAATCAACTTGGTATATGTAGTGCTTACATAATTTTGGATATTTGTCACCTAAGTAGAGACTTCGATTTGCATATATATAAATTATTGAGTATTTCAGATTACATAGTCATATATCAAAAGTGCAAGAATTTTTATCTGTTGACAATATGTATTTTTTATTTTAGTATTATATACCCTTCAGCTTTATTCTTTAATGACTTGATGCCCTCAAATAGAGCATTTTGTATTTAGTGACAGGTGCAGGGTGAGGCAGGGGTTGATGCAATATGGCTTTATTGGGCCAGTTTGCTACTTTTATAGGCATTTGCACCCAACTTTTATGTGAAATGTTATTGCTAAGTTATTCCCCTAAATGACTGGTTTATTTTGTTGTTCTAAAAAAAGTACGTAATTTTACAAAAAGCACTAAATTGAAGATTTTTTGTTATGATTCTTATCCTATAAACTTCTGTATTTTTTTCATGGATTATATAACTTGCCAGTTGAGTTTTTTAGCTATAGTTTTGGGATTCTAATTCTTTGAATTAGTTGTTGGATTTATGTGCCGTTTAGCTTAATAGTTATGTGTGCATATTTAATTTGTTTGAACAGTATTCAGTTTGTGATCTTATCGTTGATGCATAATTAGAAAGAATCTAAAATTGAATTATGAATATTTATTATTATGTTGTGGTAGCGTATCATTCCTATGTGCTTTCATTTATAATTAGAGTTTCTAGAAATTTTTTAAGTTAGCTATAGTTTAATAAATATCATATTTACTATATACAATATTTATAATATATTAATCTATTAATTATTGCATATAATTGTTCAAAATCCTTCCCACAAAACTAGGATTGCTCACCAACGAAATCAAGTCTTTAATTGGTAAAATTTCTATCTTTAGATATAAATTAATAAAATCAAAACAACCCATGTCTTATATGAAGTTAAACCATGCAAAATTTCTATCATATTAAAATATAACGCAATAATTAATAGAATTGAAGCTTCTTACATATATTTGGCTGAAATTTGAAAGCAACATTACCAAAAGGAATTCTCAGTAAAATAAAAAAAAAATTAGAAATTATTATTACTCAGCAAAAGTGGATATAAAAAAAATTCAACCTAAATAAAATCACATTAATCATGGTAAAATAAAACATTCAAATATATAACTACAAAAATAATTTCCTTGTATGCAGTATGCACCATTCGACTTCTTATTCCCATTAATTAGGGGTGCCTGTTTGCCTACAAATTATTTGATACTATAACTTGATAATTAACTAATTAAAAACTTTACTTTTGAATAATCTTCGGGAAAAGCCTTTATATTATATTCTTCCTTTTCTATCATTTGAGACCAATTATTCTCATTATTTCAACCTGTAGGAGGTTCTGCCTTTGGTACCTTCGCATCAGTTGAAATTAATTTGTACTCAAAGTTCATCGAGAGAATCTTTCTTAGTGGAATCATAATTGGGTACGATTACCTCCACCACCAAGTAAGGTTAGATTATTGGAAGTATCTTCAGCTTGGCAGCATTGAAAGGGCTTCACTAGCACTAAAGCCTAAAGCAGATCTTATTGAAAAAGTATCAATTAGCACATTTTATCAATGGAAATGGTTCATGCAGAATTTTTACTCATTAATCTCATATCTGATAGCATATTCTATGTGTGTTTAGTATTTTAATATATATATATATTATTGAAAATGAGTATGATAATGTAAACAGTAAAAGAAGATTAATTCAAGTGGCGAATTGAAAGCATGATAGTATCCTAAAAAGATCATTAATATGCGTTGTGTTGGAGAACATATGTTCATCTAAGCAAATTTTATTAGCAAAGACATGGCATTTATGGCTTGAACGTTGGTACTTGGTACAAACACCCAAAAACCCTATGAACATTTAATAAACTCTGTTAAATATACTGCAAATTTTTCATTCAATAATTGATTTCAAGCACAGACAGACCTTTCAATCAACAACACAAATCCAGTCCCAAATTCGAAGTTCCTTTTTTAACACTCATGAAATACCAATTAAACCATGATTCTTTTAATATGAAACTCCAATCTAACTCAAAAAATCTACAAAAGCTAAAATTATTTTTACGAAAAAAATCTATACAACAATACAAAAATAATACAAAGAAAGTAGAAGATAAAACTAAGAGAATAATGATTCCACCAATGTTTCGTGGTTTTCTTGAAAATATCCAAGTTTGTTATTGGACTTAATAAGCATTTTTAGAACTAACACCACAACATACTCAAAGTTTCAAGCGTAAAACATAAAAACTGAAATCATAAAATGCAATCACCTACTCCACTATATCATAAAAATAGAATAATATAAAAATTCTAGATAGATTAGATGGATTAAATACATGTGCATGAGTAATAATAGAGTTGTAGTGTGTCATAATTACACCACTAACTAATAATATTTCTGATATACATTTATACTTATGAATAGGAAAAGGGGAAGCCTGATAACTACACTTGAACTAAGAACTAAACATCCTAATAATTTGATTCAATTATCACTCTTTCAACCATTACCGTGTATTATTGAAAGGATAAATGGTATTGAATTTCGATAAAGATTATGTGTATTTTGATGGGTTTTAAATGCTAAATTCGGTCTAAATCTATAAATTAACAACAATCTTATTGCCTATCAGTCTTTTTTAGTCAATAAGTAATTGATTAATTCATGAGTAATTGTGAATTAAAACCCCTAATATTCGCCTCTGCCATGAACCAAATTAAGAAGGATTTATAAGAAAGATTTGAAGTTGGAAAATCATATTCATATCATATCATTGCCTGCTTGCCTTCATTTATCACAACAAAAGTATATGATAAAGTCCCTAAAAATTTTGGTATTGCATGTATGTCAACAAGAATAATTAAGAAGGTGCATATGTGGGGTTGTATATATCCTTATCTTCCTTCTCAATTTATGCTAATCTTCCATTAGAAATAATGAAAATAAAAATCTGATTCGAAGATCACTATAATTTTTTTTCCAAATAAACAAAGATGGCCCAAACGAAAAAAGAAAAAAATGGTTAAAATTATTCTATTATGTTATAGAAAGAAAAACACATGACTTTTGGATTTAAAAACTTAATTAGATTTTATTCTTGAGAAACAAAATGAAATTATGATAAACTTATCTCTACTTCACCTAATTAAGTTGCTGCCAAGCAAGTGATAAATGGAGTGTGTCAATGGAAATGGTTCCGAGTTTTCCGGTTACTTGAGTTCATCCGAATTCATTTAAATCTTAATAGATAATTCTATTAGGGTTTTGGAATGAATTTGAGTATAAATATTTAAATCTATCAGTCCGCCATAGATTCAGGTAGACAGTCTTGGATACTCGTTATCCAAACTAGATTATATATAATATTTTATTTTTATTTTAATATTTTAATGTTATTTTTAAATAATTTGATAATTTTTTTTAATTTAAATTTATTGAATTAGATTTTAGATTTTATTTTATTTATTTTATTTGATTTTGTGGTAATTTATGGTGAATTGTTTGTATATTTTTGAATTTTTAATTCTTTAATTAGTTTAAATTTTATTTTAACTCAATTTTATTTTATTTTAAATGGATAATTATGTGGGATCGGATATTAATTGGATAATATTAATCAATTTTAAAATAAATACTTATTAATATTATAATTTTAAATGGATTTGGAACAGATTTGAAGTGATTATACACCGTCCGGTTCGAAAACAAGTAGTTTTGGCGGATTGTTGCCACTTGCTAAGTGGTTGCCAGCCTAGGATCATTTGCAGTCTTTAATGTATTATACTAAATAAGTCAATTTGCAAAATGATTATATATGTTTGTCGATCCTCGAGATATTTACAACATAACATACATGCATATGTTTTCTTCCTTCATTTCTTATTTCATAAGGTTTAATATTATTTTAATTATCTAATAAAAATTATTATAATTTATGCATCAAATCACTTTTCTATTACATTTTCTAAGTTTCAAATAAAAGAGTCATACATTAATTAGGAATTCATAATTTCCAAAAAAAAAAATTTGTATATGTAGTGCGGATGTAAATGTCAATCTCATTCTTGTTTTCATTATCAACTCCGAATTTTAACATTTGAGTTGAATTATTTGTTGTTATAATTATAAAATATAATAATAATTGGTCATTATCCAATAAGTAACTCAATTTAAAATCCCATACACGAAATATATATTGAATTTTATATGATAATGAATTAAATTACTAGGGAAATTATTGCATTAATTTATCAAATAATCCAAAGTAAATGATTGAAATTTCAAAAGTTAATCAATAGCTAAACTTAAATCGTGTGACTACGTGGAATCTCAAACATTCTACAAACTAATAATTAAAAAAGGGGAAAAAAAGCAATATGGGTTGAATAATATTATAATACAAGTTTCCTTTTTCAGAATCGTTAAACAAGAGAAAAACTATAATCCATGAAAACGAACACACCAATAATTATAAACAATATCACTATCATGGACATGTAATTGTGAGGTTGACAAATGATAATGTATATAGTGGCAGGTATCGTATCAAACTCTTCTTCCAAGATTTATTTGTGATACATATATACATTGTATATATATATATATATATATATATATATATATATATATATATATAACAATGATACAAGTTGAATTTCCTTGGATGTGTGCTCCACTCAATATATTTTGAAGGATTTTTTATGGAAACCCAAAAGAAAAAAAAAATAAACTTCAAAGAATGTAAAGGGTTGTGAAGTCGAGATGAATATTACGTGGTTATTTAGTTCAGTGGTGACAATTAATTATTAGCAGTCCACATTAACGATTAACTATTAACTTTTAAATTTAGTTTTATATGAAATATTAAATTAAGAAATAATTTATTAAATATTTATTTGATTTTTTTATTTGTTAAATCCTAAAAATTGATGGCCACCAGGCGGATAATAACTCATGATGCAAATTGTATATGAAATTTGGTGTGATGGTAGATATCTCATAGGGCTCCACCATGGGCCATCTTTTCTTCGGCCTTCTATTATTTTATTGGTTGAATGTTTTTTTACTTTCAACCTACGCAGACCCTCTCAAAGACTTGGTCTTGGTTTCACTAGTGGGCCTTTTTTTTTTCTTTTTTCTTTTTTGACTAAAATTTCACTAGTGAGCTTTTAAAGTTTGATGGGTTTTTGCCTCTTGCCTCTAGGTTAAGCCGTCAAGGCATCAATTAATAACAGTTTTAATTGAGATTTCACATCTTATTCTAACGGTGTAAATTTCGGAATGTACCTCAATTTAGCATGGATGCATAATAATATTTTTTAATTTTAATTTATAACATAAATAATATCCTCAATTTTAATTTATATAATAAAAATATCATTTTTTACATATTTTTATAAGTTTATATGTTATCTTTATAACTATACATCATGTTATTGACAACATATTTAATGAATAGATACCCACTTATATAAAATACATAATTTTTTTTAAAAAATTGTTTAAATGATTTTTTCACTTATGAAATTGTAGTTAGATTTTTTTTTAAATCTATTGTATGGTGTAATTATCATAGTATTATCCTATCAAAATTATTGAAGTACAAAAAAGAAAAAAAAATATTTTAAGCACAATTCTTTAAAAAAAATTATGTATTCCATCAAGTATAGATGTGACGTAACATCTAATTATCAAATATATTTTATGTAAGCTTATATAAAATCTAATTATCAGAGATAATCTGTAAACTTGTAAGAATATATAAAAATATAGTTTTCAATATGGGTCGCTTGTATTTATTTGCTTTAATTTTAGGAAGTATCAGTCCACCTGCAATTCATAACATCTAGTTATCAAATATATTTTATGTAGGCTTATATAAAATCTAATCATCATATATAACCTTTAAACTTGCAAAAATATATAAAAATGTAGTTTTCAATATGGGCCGCTTGTATCAATTTGCTTTAATTTTAGGAATCTATCGGCCCACCTGCAATTCATAATGTTCATTATATTTAAAATTATTATATCATGGATTCAGATTCATATTATATTATAAACTTTTATGCTTCGCACATATGAAAGAAAACAAGTTACAAATTCATCGTTTACAACTTGTAAATTTATCATTTTGAACTTGCAGGTTCATACTTTATAAGCTATAGGTTTATCATTTATAACTTACAAGTTAATCGTTTTAATTTTGTAGGTTCATCATTTACATGTTCATTATTTATAACTTAAAAAATTCATCATTTTGAACTTACAAATTTATCATTTAGATGTTGCAGGTTCATTAATTACAAAGTTTATCATTTATAACTTACAGATTCATTGATTTAAACATGAAGGTTCATCATTTTGAAGATACAGATTTATCATTTAAATTTTACAGGTTCATCACTTACAACTTCATCGTTTTCTACCTCTAATAACTCGATTTTTTCTCTCTATATTACTAATTTTTAGTTTAAATATATTTATTTTCAACCTTTTTTTTCCACAAATATATCAAAACTAATATTTTTCATCATAAACAATAATAAAATAACTAAAACACTAAAAAATATTAAGAATAAAATCAAATATGCAAATTAAAAAACTTTTTATCTCTAAAAATATATATAAAATGGATAGAGAAAGAAGAAGAATAAGAGACAGAGAAAGAAAAAGAAGAAGAAAAAGAGAAATTGTATAGCTTTTTGGATCCCCTTCAACTATAAGTGTCCTAGCTAATAGTCTTGCATTACTAGCTTTTGGTTGAATGAGAACTTTATATCTTAATTGTTTGCCCTCAACTAGAGAGCACTTATAGGCCTTTACCGGTATCTCTCTGTATTTTATTCCTAATAGGATCATTTATAACTCTTTCTCTTTAACAATGACTAAGAAATTATAGTCGTTGAAGAAATTTGCTAACTGGCAAAACCACTAATCATATATTGGGTGTGTTCAGAAACTTATTTCTATTCTAGCTAGAACTTTCTACCATAGAAGGGATGTGAAATAAGGGATGTGAAATAAGGGATAATAGTTACTGCTATTAGTCTCATTCCTTCAATCGTGGCAATAGAGGTTTATTCTCCAATAGCATGTGTTACTTTTTAAGGGTATGGGCCCACCACTTTATACTTTTCTTCTAACTAAAAAAAACTTTCATTTAGTGACATCACAAGAGTTGGTTTGAACGCTTAGGATAATTGGTAGGAGTCATCCGTGCAAGACTTGTTTTTGTATGCCAACAAGACAAAGTGGAGCAACAAGTACTCACCAAGCTACTTGAACCACTCCCATCTGAGAGAGACTTATGCATAAACAACAATAACCTCCTTACTCTGTTTTTACTGTTAACGTTATGTTTCCCGAATAACCATTCACTTAATGAAAATATGTTAGGTCTCTGCCTTTTTCTACCTTAAAAGAAAAGTCTATAATTGGTTAAGTTTTAGTTATTACCAGTGATACCTCCGCTTTTTCCTTAACCCTTAGGGAATTTATATTCAATGTGTTAGGATTCTTTTTCAATTCAAGTCCGATTATAATTAATTAGAGTAGGTAGGTCTTTTTTCTTTCATTTAAGCATAAAAAACATTATTTCAATAAAGGAGAGTCATTTCTTAATAAAAGGATCCGTTCCACCTTCCTTCGTATAGTGATTTTTCACTTAATTAGCTTAAATAGTAGGAACTAACGCATTGTTGAAATTGAAAGATATTGATGTATGCACTTGCTTGCACTTAGAGTGATAGGAAGGTCTCTCTATCGAAGTTGAATAAGTAGAAAAATCCTGTCATAGCGTTTTATTTCCATCCAAACATGCATGATGAAAAAAATACATTGAACACTAAAATACATCATACGTATTAATCATTAAAAAATATGATATTATTTTAAATCTAAGACCATGATGCATAGTAAATATGAATTTTTAATATAATTTACTTATATTTATGTATAGAACTGACAATTTTGGACACGACACGACACGAATTTAATCGTATATGAATATGAGTTAAACGGATATAGGTCATAACCGTGTCAATATGATTCGACACAAAAAAAATCGTGTCATAAACGGATTTTACCTATCTAATCTGTTAAGATATGATTAGACACGATTAAAAATATGTTATTTTATCAATTATAAAGATATGAATAATTATTTTAGTGTTACTCAAAATTCAAATATATATTATAATATTATAAATATATATAATACATATTTATATATGAATGAATGAATTAAATTGATTCAATTAAACTTTTACATATTTAATTGGAGTTTAATTGAATAAATTAAAGTTCAATTAATTAAATTAAAATTATTAATTAAATATAAATTGATTAAATTAAATTTTTAATTTAATATTCGTGTCTATTCGTATATAATCGTATCGTGTCGTGTTAAGTAAAATCGTGTATAATCGTATCGCATTGTATAAAATATATATATTTAGACAAATTAAATAAATAATGTCTAATCATGTCATGTCGTATATTTTATATACGTTAAGTTAATCGTATCTAATTGTGTCGTGTCGTGTTAACACAGATTTTAACTGTATTGTGTTTTAAATTTTTGATACGATTAGTTAATCACGTGGTATTCATATTTAATATAATCGTATCATATTCAATTGAGACACGACATGACAAAAATTCTCATCGACCATGCTTTAACCCAATTATATTTTATAGTTTTGAGAATGGGCTGCAAAGGCCCAAAGTTCAGCCCACGAAAATTGAGAGCAAACAAGAGAAGCCCGCTTTTCGAAGCATCTGCTTTTGCTGCAGTCAATTAGGCAAAATCCACAGTACAAAAAGTGCAGCGAAGGTAACGAATTTTGGGGTGACAGACAAGATCGCAGTGATATTGCGAGTTTTCTCATTGTTAGATTAGGCTATCACAAGCAGATTATAGCTTAGGTTCATAGCAGCATCGCAAATGGAGGCGGAATTGCAACATATGCTTAATGATCTCCAATCTCTCAAGAGCTCACTGTTTGATTCTTCTCTTCACGCGTCAATCAATAAGGTACATACATAAGTACTTTATATCACCGTACGGTTAATCTTTGTGAATTGCATGCATGTTTTCTTCGTATCAAGTTTGTTTATAGACTCTGAGTGGTGAACTTGGATTAGGAAATTGTGTTTGATCTGTGTTTTTTGCTGATTGAGATCTTTGTGCATTGATCGGGAATTAAAGGAAAGGATTATATGAGTTATGAATTTGGTTATCAGGACTAAAAGACTGTGAATTGAGGTGATTTAGCATTCCTAAAACTAAATATTGTGCGTTTTGCAGCTCCAATCCCGTGTTGAACATCTGACAGGGTTGGCAAAATCTGCACCTGTTCGGCGTTCGAAACTCAAGGTCTTCTTCTGTAATTTATGAATTATCAGTGTTTATTTGAGTTTGAGTTATTCTAATTGAAGTTTGTGGCTGTAATGCTCATGTAACTTATCTGGTGACAGGATATGAGTGCCGAGGTGGTGGATAGCAATCCTTATAGTAGGCTTATGGCGCTTCAAAGGATGGGAATTGTGGAGAACTATGAGAGGATACGGAAGTTCTCTATTGCCATTGTTGTCTGTATTTATCTCCTCTTTCCTTGTTTCTTCTCGTTGCTCTATGATTAAGTTGATGAGTCCAAAACGTTTTCAGTTGCATTTTGACAATGTTTGGCCATTTGTAGAAAAGAAACCGACTACATTAGATGTTTCGAAAAACTAATTTAAGGGTTTTCATAGGAAGAACTGCATAGCTCGTTTCAATGATGGCCATGCTGGAAGCATCCGCTTGTAATTTTAAAAAAACGAAACCTGAACTGTAAAGTCAATCACGATCCTTTTCTTAGATGATGGTCTGTCTTCAATGCATATCATGGTGCAGCCATCCCATCAATTAACATATACCATTGTTTTTCCGTGGTTGCCTTCTTAGCCATTAATCCAAGGAAAAACAAATTGCGTGCGGGCACATAACTGTACTCAATCACTTATCATTATCTTAAGGATCCTGATTTTCTCTTTTGATTAGTTATTTTTATTTGATCACAGGGAATTGGTGGTGTTGGCAGTGTTGCAGCTGAGATGCTAACAAGATGTGGCATAGGTCGTCTTTTGTTGTATGATTATGACAAAGTGGAACTGGCCAACATGAATAGACTTTTCTTTCGTCCGGAGCAGGTTCTTTTTTCTATTCTTTATTTTTAATTAAATGACACACTTCTCAAAGTACTGATACAGCATGCATGTAAAAATTGACCTTTTTCAGACATACCATGAAGCTCATTTTCTCTAATGTCCTGTTGATTTTATAGTAGTAAATTTCATGCAGATTTCACATGATATGTAAAAATAGTTTATTTGTTTTTCATTTTTAAAGTTCTGTGTTCATAGGTTGGCATGACAAAGACTGATGCCGCTGTTCAGACCCTCTCAGACATTAATCCAGATGTTGTCCTTGAGGCAAGTGTCATTTACACTTTTGTGTTTATATTGTTAACAGCTACAAGCTACAATAGTCTGTGTAGACACTAATTATTTCTGCACTGACTTAATCATTCAGAACTCATAAGGGGCTTGGAGAAAAATGATAAGCCCACTTATTCTCTGTGCTTTTCTTTGCTTGGGGTAAACATCATCTCTAACAGTATAGGAAGAAGATTTCTTATGTACATCTTGGTTCTATTTTATCGATTTCTTTTTCTAATAGCTGGCAGTTTGGCCTCTTACAGATTTCTCTGCTTTAGTTTGGGTATCATAAACTTATTCAAAAAACAAAAAGAAAATTTGTTTTGTTGACTGTATCAGGAGTACTTTGTTGTGCTGATTGGCTCTCTTCTATTCAGAGCTATACGCAGAACATCACCACAGTGCAAGGGTTTGAAACCTTTGTGTCGAGTTTAAAAAATAATTCATTTTGCTCAAGTAAAGAAGGTAGTGGAGTAAATCTTATTTTGAGCTGTGTGGATAACTATGAAGCGAGGATGGCTGTTAACCAGGTAAAAAAAAAACTGTTTTGATGGGTAATGATTTCCTTTTCATGTGGCTTTCATGTCAAATGGAAACCTGATAAACTTTTACTAATGTAAAAAATTTGCATTCTGATTTTGTCACTTTTACCTTTTTTATTGGATGATTCGATGATCATTTATGAATTAAATATTCGAGAGTTGTATAATTTTTTTTGGCGAAGTTAATACTCTTTTAAAACTTCTGGATTTCTTGATTGATTTTGTTGTGGATATGCAGGCTTGTAACGAATTAAATCAAACATGGATGGAGTCTGGTAATAACATCATTCTTGCTTGTTTTAGTTTATTGTCGGAGAAATTGTAAGAGATAACTGTAAATATTTTTAATATTCACAAGTGTGTTATGTGTACTTGATTGGGAGAAAAAAAAACTGATGAAAAATTGAATGATAGCGTGTTAATTCCATCAATAATCCTATTCTTCTCCAGTGGCTTTAATAATATCTCAATGAAACATATATTTCTTATGAGATTCATTTGCAGTCATGTCAGGATTATGCATGGTAGCTAAGTTTATGAGACCCAATTATGCCCCTATTATAGGGCTCTATTGTAGATTCTGAATTCTTGTGCCTGTTGGGTCTCACCTTATCTGTTGATGAATTCAACATCAAATGGAGATGTTTCTTGGCAGGTGTATCTGAAGATGCTGTCTCAGGTCATATACAACTGTTGATTCCTGGAGAAACTGCTTGTTTTGCATGTGCACCACCTCTGGTATGTTCCTTCACTTTTGGGATTTTGACAATACTAAAGAGTTTTGGTCTAGAATGAGTGACCAAAATGTAGCTTTGAGATTTCCAAAGTTATTTTTTGGATATTCTGTGTTGTTTTTTTTATATAATTGTCCCTTTTCCTTTATTAATTGTGTCCTATAAGATCAATGTATGGTTGTGAAGTAACAAAATGGGGAAATGGCATTGGGTTTTTCTTAGGTTGTGGCATCTGGTGTAGATGAGCGTACACTCAAACGTGAAGGGGTTTGTGCAGCATCTTTACCAACCACAATGGTAATTTCTTCAACTGTTCTGTTGTTTCTAGAAGTACGTTCACTCTGTCCTACCAGAACAGGACTATGGGGTGGCTAAAGAAGAGTCCAATTTTTTACAGCCAGTAGCATGGTTTTACATAGTCACTTGGATATGATTTTTTACTGAATTTGTTGTCCATAAAAAGTATGTTTTATTTTCAATATTCTAATATCTAATGATGTGAATGGAATTTTAGGGAGTTGTTGCAGGGCTTTTAGTACAAAATACTTTGAAGCTTTTGTTACAATTTGGACAAGTGTCTCCATACCTGGTAAATTCTATGTTGATCTTGTGTATTTCTCTTGATGTGCTCCAATTCCTACCTAATACTTTGATGTCTTATTTTCTAGTACCTGATTTTGAGGGTTAATTAGTTGACATGTTGCTTTAGCTGTCAAGTTTTGATTGGGTTCTATGTTTTTCGATTGGCTGCAGGGGTACAATTCCCTTAAAGATTATTTTCCAACCATGGAAATGAAACCAAATCCTCAATGTTCAAATGCAGCTTGTTTGGAGCGTCAGGTATGAAATTCAAGTCTCGTTTGATTCAGTTATTTTTTTTTGTGTGTGTATATAGTTTGAGTATAAACTGTGTTTTTATTATACAGAAAGAATACATCCTTGCAAAGCCCAGTAGGGATGCTACTACTAAAGCCAAGATGGAGGCAGAAGCATTAGTAGCTACAGAAGTTCCACTTCATGCTGATAATGAATGGAACATAAGGTAGGATTGGTATACATGATGAAAATTACCTGCTCTTATTCTTTGTCTGATGTTTGGGAGATTTGGAATTGACTTTTAATTAATTCTTTTTTTCCTGA
This sequence comes from Triadica sebifera, assembly GCA_023653625.1. Taxonomy (NCBI): domain Eukaryota; kingdom Viridiplantae; phylum Streptophyta; class Magnoliopsida; order Malpighiales; family Euphorbiaceae; genus Triadica; species Triadica sebifera. Next base: position 27,430,672 of record CM042903.1, read on the forward strand.
TCTTCCTTCAGTGTTGTTGATGATAGTGAGCTGGAAAGTGCTGATGCTAAAAAATCAGGTAATCTTTGAAGTTCAATTTTTATTATTATGAATACCTTGCTAGTCCATAATCTCAGGCATTATTTTCTGAATAAATAATGAATGGGAATCCATATCCTGGTTTTTCTCTTACAGATTGTAACATATATTGTTTTTCTAAACTATGCTTTTTTAATTCATGTAAACTTGCGTAATATGCATTGGGCTATTGGTACTTCCTACAACACTTGTGAAATGCAGATGGCAAAATTTTGTTTCTGCATATACTGTCCATGCAAAAGTTAGATGGCTTATTTTTCACCTTGCTTGCACAAATTAGAACATTGTTATTTAGAGTAGTTCATTTTCTACAACGCTGTTAAAGTTAAACATGCAGATATCAGAATTTTGTTTTTGCAATTGTGCTCATGCAAAAGTTAAATGGCATTCGTTTCATTATTGAAAATCTGTTAATTGCTACCAGGTAAAGTCATATTGCGTGTGAGATGCATCCAAAAGATTTTATGATCATCTACTAAGCTTGGTTCCTGGATGGGAATAGTTTTATAACCCAAGGGACTTGAGGACAGAAAAAGAAACTATTACTGGAGAAACTCTATTATCATGGTTGCACTAAGAAAATAAAATAGTAACATATCTTCCGCTCCTAAATTACTGTACACTTTTTTATTTAGTTGCTAGCCGCAGGCATAGAATTACCTTAGTGGTCCTACAACTATTCATGCGTTCATTAAATCGGAATCTCAAATTTCTTTCACGTTTGGGATTGTGTGTATCATCCTTATTTGCTCTTATTTAATCTGTTCCTGCATTTCCCTCCATTTATTTGTCAATTCTTGCAGATGCTCTTCCAGGTGGTCTGGCCCGTGAGCTCCCATCCGCAGATGAGTTTCAACAATTCCCAGCTGCTGAAACAAGCACAACTACTGATGACCTGGAAGAACTCAGGAAGCAACTAGAAGCCCTTAATTCTGATTAAGGACTGAGTTCCGGTATTATTTTTTTACAGCAAAGAGTACAATTAATTCGTTCAGTGGAGTTTAACTCCATAATTTATTGCTGTACCTTCCATGGACGGCTGAACCAAAGCTTTACCTATAAATTAGCAAAATTGAAAATCATTTAGCTCGTGCTTCCTTCAAATCCACTCATTTTGCCATTTCCTTGGCGACCTTGAATCTAGTGGGAAAAAATAAAAATAAAAATAAAAATTGCACCTGATAAGAACTCTTCCACGTTACTTGGGCGTGCCAGATCAAATCGGAGCCGAAAAATCGAGCTGAATTGATCTCTTAGCTTTATTTGGTTCGGTTTTATTTTTGGAGGGATTAATGATATAATTTTTGATTTGATCGGCCTGGTAACGGAAATTCTTTTGTTATTTGGTTAAAATGTGAATATCCCTACATGTGTTCGCTAAGACTGGGCATGCGTTTTGGGCCTAATCCTGAGCCTGGATGATTAGATGAAGCTCGAGTCCGCCTAATTAGGCTTAAAAATTGTCTAAGCTCAACCTGAATGAAAATATGTATATATTTTACATCTAATGAACAGACAAGGCAAACCTCGAGCAAAATATGTTTATAAGTTGATTCAAATTTTATCCAAGTTTATTCAGGTTTGTGCTAAGCTCAAATGTAAAATGGGTGTTCAAACTAATTATTTTTGTGAGTGGCAATTTAGGTGCTTGTTGTGAGTCTATGATTACCTCCAGTCGTGTGAGAGAGATGGATAATTAGATTCCAAAGTGAATGAGGAAGGAACACATAATTTTGTGGGTAGAGAGAATACAATTAAAGAAGTTGAGTTCTTAGCTTATCGTGATAAGTTTTTAAACATGATATAATAAATTGGATAGAAATTTCAGCATTGTTTAAATTATTAACTATAATAATTAGATATGAAATAATAGGTCTTTTAGATGTACCAAGAAAGATTAAATAATAGACTTAGAAGTAAAATCCAGCATATCTCTTTGTGGCTAGTGAAATACTCTTCAATGCCGTGCGTAGAGGAAAAAAAAGGCAAAGACTGGCAAATCCTGTCATAGATATTGCAGGTAAGAGCTGCAGCTAAAAGGTCTCTTTTTGCCAAAAAAAATAAAATAAAATTTATGGAAAGCAGCGAATGAGAAAGTAGCCAAAAAAATTTTAGTTGAATTTTAGGCTTTAGAGCTTAAAGAAGATGCATGCATGGATGGGATGGGACCCTAAAATGAACCAAAAAAAAAATAATTTGATGAGGGCTTAGTTGGAGTCCATGATATAAAATCATTGTCCTGAAGTGACCTCCATTAATATACCACAATTTCTCTGATATACCAAGGGAGGGGAAAACCCAAAAACACCAGCCAACAGGATTACACAGTAAGAACCTTTTTGGCTACGCAACACCAAGGACATCACTTCTCAAAATATGAAGGATATATTATGTGGTTTTAAGTCATACTCTCTGCATTACGGCTAATTGGTATCATTTTATTAAACACTTAGCATCTATCAATAGATGGAACTAATTATAGGAGAAAAAATTAATATTTACTTTATAAATATGAAATTAATTATAAAAATTTATTTTCTTATAAATGATAATTTATTATTGATTTCCTCATGAATGGAAATATAAACCCAACTTAGGGAAAAGTTTTGCTGAAGTCCATGATAATTTTAATGAAAAAGTTACTTTTTAGCCTTTTTTTAAAAGCTCATTGCAATTAAGAATACGCCCAAGGATCAATCTCGCCAAGCAAAAAATAAATCAGAATGTCTTAAAAGTTAAAATACAAAACTTAGAAAAATAAGGTTTTATTTAGTAAAACTCGCTAAGTTGACAATCTAATTGTAGCTGATAATCTAATAACTGAAAATCTGGTAGTTAATTCAATTAAAAGTGTTTAGTAAAACTAGCTGAAAATATAGTTAGAAAATATAAAATCACATAAAACGATATGTTTATATTATTCAAAAATACTATATAAATTTATTTAAATATATAATACAAATAAATTATATAATATATATACATATTAAATAATTTAAAAATTATGTTAAACATCTCATCCAAATATAATAAATGCTTTTATTTTTATTATATAATGTTGTATTATTATTATTATTAAATAAATTTATAATTATATTATATATAATTTCATAATTATATTATTATTATTATAAAATGATAAAAAATAAGGGTAAAAAAGAAAATAAAAATCATAATTTACTAGCTTATAAAAAAACTAGTTCTACTAATTTTTTTATTTTAGAAATTATAATCTAGTTTTTTCTTTTCTAAATAAGAAATACAAATTATTGGTTTTGAAAAAAATAAAGACTATTAAAAATTAAAAATTTGAGTGATAGAGCACAAGTTTTTCGAGGAAAGAAAGGTAACAAAAAATGAGAGAAAATCGTTGTTATAATTAGAAGAGTCTTAGGGTTCGTCATGAAATAAAAACAGAGGACAAATATTCTGAAAAAAGTACATCCATAACTCCCTAAAATTTCAGAAGTTAGTCGTAACACTTTTATTTTGATTGCCAAATTTCAGTTTGACTTCTTCTTTAGACAGACCCAGCTGGGCTTCTTTTACCATCCATTTTCAGCCTAAAAATATTTTCTTTTTGCAATCTTTAAAAGGTTGATGCCAGAGATAAAAAGAAAAAAAAATTAAATTATTAGAACTTTTTATAAAAAAAAAAAAATTATTTCTTTTTGGGTTTGAATGCAATCCTGTCTATAACAAGAGATGGAGTCAAGACAATCAAAGCTTGCACATGCATAAAGTCTTTTATAGAGAATCTTCACTTGTGATTTCATTTCTCTTTTATTTTTTATTTATATTCCTTACTCTTCAACGCTTCTTATTTTTTCTAAAATATTTCCCATCTCTTTTCATCTAATTTTGCATGCAATTGTTTTTTTTTTTTGGAATTATATATATACCATTTAAGAAATTTTTTTCTTTAGGAAATTCGGCCTTTCTTTAATAAAATTGAAAATCGAAATATAATAAATTAGAAATGGACAAATATTAATAGTTAAAAGGAAGGAGATTCCTACAAACAAGAGACTAGAAAGCACAAAAAATTTGTATGTAGGCGAAAAACTGAAAGGTCCTGCACAGATAAACGGTTAAAAAGGAAGCGGCACTGCGGCAGTAATTAGAATGATGGTCCGCCACATCAGTGTGGCCATCCCACGTGCCAACACTGCTCGGAGCGTGGGCTGCTGAGTTATAAAGTTGGTAACTTTTTCTCAGCGAGGGCCCGACATCCTTAGCCCTACCATAAAGCTTTATTATTATTTTTCCATCTCCTGAGCCCTTCATTTTCTTTTTCCTATTTATTATTACACATCTAAATACCTATTATATTGTTATTTTCCAATATAATCCTAACCATTTTTTTTAATTTTTTCTCAGAAAATTTATAATAAATGAAATTCTAATTGAAACTTCACATACCCTTTGATAAATAGCATATATATATATTTTTATAAATTACATAATTATAATTATTGATTTAAAAACTTTTTACAGATTTGATGGAGCTAAATGTTTTCCTAAATAAAAAGACATGAACTTTGTACTTTTATATCTTTATAAATTAAAAAGAACACAAGTTGTACGAAAAAGATTAATTTGGTTACCATATGATTAATTATCTATTTTTTATTTAATAAATAAACAAAAATGTAAAAAGCCTACCTTAAATTAAAACAACACTTGGCGCACGTGCGAGTCTAATTATTACACAACTCCACCGCCTCTCTATCCTCATCCCCTCTGATAATTAAAAGAAAAAAACGATTATCCGATGAATAATAAAAATATTAATAAAATTGAAAAAAAAGAAAAGCTGAGACAAAACACTTCCCTCACCCCCAAAAAGCTATTCACTTATAGCTCAATAACGCGATCCGTTATTTTTTTGTCACTTTCTATAACGGAATTCACACTGTACCTAAAACACCCTTTTCTCTTATCCACATTTACTTGCACTGCCAGTGACAGTAGGTAAATACGAGGCTCGTGCGAACATGGGGAAGGGTGTTATCGTCGTTTGGACCATGCAGATGGTGGTTGAGTCATTTTGAACCACAACCATGGGTTTAATGGTAATTTGAGCATGTTTGATTTATATGTATATAAATCGGTATCAGTCCTTGCCACCTTAACAGTTTCTCTTCAGCTTCCTACCTTAAAACTCTTTCAATGGAAGAAGATGATCAGAAAGAGCTACAGCTTCTTCCTTCTCAGCAATCCTTAGCTACTTCTCCGTCTAGCCTGCCGGATTCTTCTCCTTCTTGCAGGTATCGATCACCGGGGACGGTGGCTGATCATCATCATCATCATCATCAATACGGAGGAGCACCATCCCTGGACTTGCAATTATCAATCAGTGTGACTCCAATCCAGGCGCCTTCAAACTGCGTTTTAACAGGACCAACTTGTGATTTCAGCGACGGGAAAGCGGATTCGAGCTGTGTGGAGGCTCTGAAGTGGCAGGCGGCGGAGCAAATTCGATTGGCGGCGATCGAAAAAGCTTATGCGGAGAGAGTGAGAGAGCTGACGAGGAGGGAGATGGAGTTGGCGCAATCGGAGTTCGCGAGGGCGAGACATATGTGGAAAAGGGCAAGAGAGGAAGTTGAAAAAGCGGAGCGAATGAAAGAGAGAGCCACAAGGCAGATAGATTCTACGTGCATGGAGATCACTTGCCAATCTTGCAGGCAAAGGTTCAAGCCTTGATATAAAATAATAGTAATAATAATCTTTCTTTTTTATTTATATTTTTCTATAATATAAGATTGAGATGAGAATGAGATTATTCTTATGACCAAGTTGTTGATCAGTTTTTGAATGTTTGGGTATTGGATTCCTATTTTTTTTTTATTATTTTTTCTTTAAACAGAACAGAAGATTATGGGGTAAAAGGATTCATATAAAAGTTTGCAATGCCCATATTTGTTTCTTCATCATTGTGATATGTGTTATGAATAATTATGACCGTAAAGAAATTTATTTGAAAACCTAGGTAATCAATTACTTATATCTTTCAAATTCAAATTGTAGAATCCGAAATATAACAAAATATATTATTATGGTATTGTCTCATAGATATATATATATATATATATATATACACTGATTAATTGATGTCAATGTATACTTGAAAAGATATTATTGATTTCTTAATATAAAGACAAAATCATTAACTAAAGCAGCATTAATTTCAGCAAAGTATAAAGCAATGTAATGATGATTCTCTGCAAAATATACGAAAATCTGAAAAGGCTATAGGATCTCTTGTTTTGATGACAAATATTTGGTCTCCATGTTCTTGGTTTACTTTGAGAATCGAAATGCGCGCAAAAGGAATAACTTGTGTTCATAGAAATATGTGGGCTGATCATTTGGCACATTTTAAGTGATTAATTCTGTATTATCGATTTTTCTTATTATTAAATTCGGTTCATGTTGATCGAAATATATAGTAAAACAATTTCATATAAATAAGTTTCATTTATATGGATTTAGTTTAGCAAACTATAGACTAAGTTGCTCACAATGTGGAGAAAGCTTCATTTAATTAGAAGTTGACAAATCATTATCAACCTTGGCCATCTATGCTTGTACGTACATGCACTTAATTTCTTTTCTAAGGAAAACAGTTCACTAAAGTTCCATCATTATTGTTTACAAATGTATACAGATATATATTTTTAAATCAGATACTTGGGTTACGCATTAAAGGACTTGTATATATCAATGTTTAACTTGGTTACTACACTTACAATTTCATAGGTGATGCTCATATATATAATTATTTCTATATTCAATCATTTTAAGAAATTAACAAGGGATGAATATGAATAAAATTTCTTGTCACAATTTAATATGATTAGTTATATATTTTTTTTTACGAGAGGAAGAATATGTAATTAAAAAACTTTGAACTCCAGACCTTTAGTTCTCATTGAGAGTTAAAGTTTGATTAACATGATAATTTATATATATTAATATGTAGGAATTAATGTGAAGATAAAAAGAAAAATAAGCAATTGGATAGGCTGCCATATCTGTCTACTCTCAACAATGAACATGAAAAAAAGACTGCTCAACTAAATGCGATAACCAAATTCTTATCCTAATTGAACAATATCAAAAGCTAAAACAAAGAAGGATCAAATGAAGGAAACCTGCCTTCTATATAATTTGATATAATGCTAACTTAAGAAAATCAATTAAAGGAAACAATCGAGTACTGCTTGTGGTTCTTTTGTTTTTAAATAATGACAACTTTCGGCCTGGTATTTCACGGGCAATATATGGCTAATTAAAGAAGAAATAAGCTGATCAGAAGCTGACAGCAAGCAAGAAATGGCAAATTAATTAGCCAAAAGGAAAAAACACATATTTCAACGAACAAAATAAAACAATATATAAATTTGTACGTTTGGTTGAATTTCTGATTAGAAGACACGAAACACCAATATTTTGTGCTTTTAACCAAGTAGGTTGAAATGTAATTTAAGATGCAGGAATATTAAGCTAAAATAGTCAAACCTGAGGCTTAGCAGAGTCAAGTTGATCAGAAGCATGATTTTGAAAGAGAAGGCAGTCGAATCAGAACAAAAAGCAAGAAAAATTCGTCAAGAAGAAGACACCAAAAATTAAAATTAGGATAGATAGCTGCATCCACTTGTACTCAACTTGTTAAAATTTTGCTGAAGAGAAACCAAACACCCGCTGTCCATGTCTGGGATCCAACACAGAAGATGCATTTTGAGACAGGATGAAAGAAATATCAGTTTGAAATCAAAGGGAACAGTACCCTTTTCAATATGTGTCTCAACAAATTTACATTAGCTTAATTTGTCATCAACCTCCAAACATATAGTTCACATACACTTCATCTGTCATGGGCTACCTCCAATAATACATTTCTTTTGCTTAGGTCAAGACATAATCCTGTGGGGGCACTTGTATCTTCAATTTTCAAAAAATTAGGTCCTTCTGACTAATACGTTTCCCTACATCAATTTACATTGTATCATGATCACATGAAATTAATAAAGTTAATCCTCATCCATTAATTAATTAATATCCACATTCAATTTTTTTTTCTTTATAATTTGATAGTGAAAAAAAACTCGCAAAAATATGAAATTTTAATGACACTAATTATAGATAATATGCTGATCATGAGAAAACCAAATTAAGATATAAATTCGCAGATACAACTAACTGACATTTTGAATTTAAGAAGCGAGGAAATAAGCATTAAAATTCTCCTTTTGATAAATATAAGTAATAGAAACGTCATGAGAAAATCCCAAATAGAAGCCACTGAAGCTGGATAGTTAAGCATGATAATTCAATTTGCATTGATCATCCGCACAACACTCATATTATTACTTAATTTTATTAAGGGGCGGAGCTTAATAACTGCATGGAGCTACCATGACTCTCCAAAATTTTGAAATATATATATATATATATATATATATATATATATATATATATATATATATATATATAAAATTAAAAAATTATAAAAAATATTTTTCATGTATTTTTAATATTTGGTCCTCCTATAATAAAATAAAAATAGATAAGTACCAATATTATTAAAGTGACATGTAATTATCTAATTTTTATTGAATTATTGATATTAAGTTACAAGCATTTATTATTAGAGTTTCTAATAAATTATAAATTATATCCTTTAAACTTTCAAAACTATTTAAAAATTATCAACTACATTTTCAATAGAATAACAAAAAATATTATAAATATCTCTCAACCCTTTGAATTTTCGTTACATAATTTTATTTTTTTATTGATATTGATCGATTTCAACTTCTTCTTCTTTACTGTTATTTTTTTTATTTTACTTTGAGATCAAATGTTATACTTATTATTTGTTAAATGTTTTAGATTTTATTATAATTAAATAAAAAACTATTGATGCATTTTTCAAGAAAAATAATGTTGATGATTCTAAAAGTTTAGCACCTTCATCATCAATTTAAATTCATGATTCTCTAAATAAAAATCAATATTAATTTGGAATCTCAAAAAGAATGAACTGAACTTGAAGGATATCTTTTAAAATTTTAAAGTGTCGAAATTAAATAAGTTGATATAGTTGTTTAAAATGTGATCCGAAATTAATTTCTAAATTTTCTTTTAGTATAGTGGTTAATATACTTTTAGTTTGACCCTTTCAAAATTTGAAATCAAAATCCGCTCATTAAGATAATGTCTTAATTGATTAGGCAATGCACCCACATTAATCATTATTCAATGTAAACCCATTTTTAGCCTTTTTAATATACTTCATGAGATTACAAGTTTGGAACCCTAATCAAATTTATATCAAAGATATTTTAATGATCTTCTCTTCTTCTATAATTAAGCCTGTAAATGCAATTACATGAAAACGGAAAGTAAAGAAAGCATGCTCTGATTCTGCAATGATGGAAATTGAAGATGTTTGGGGCTGGAAACTAACAAAAAAACTATTTATTGACTGTATCCTAATTGAGCTGCATAATTAAATGGTAATCATACTAATCAGAGACCGACATGGGCACTGGCATTATGGGAAGGGGATTGTCCTGTATCTTTTAGTTGGATACGATCAAAGAAAACGCAAAGAGGGCATCAACCTCTTCCATAAAGTTGATAAAGTGGTAGGGCATAGTTTTTGGCCGAGACATCAAACTAGTCATTATGACAAAACCTTAACCTTTGTCTTTTCAGATTGTCCACATACTCTCGTCAACTGATACTGTATTTCTACTCGAGAACTGATGTAGATATATGTCGGAATCAAATACTTAAACTGAATATATAGTCACCCATTATTTCTCCCATTACCACACACCTATGTTTCTGTCTATATATGTCTCCCGTACCAGGTTTCTCTCAACTTACCCGTTCCTGATTGTGACACCTCTTCTTTCTTCACCTTCAGTAATTTGAATTTTAATTAGCTGCATTTTCTAACACTTGATATATAATTAAATTAATATGCCTGTCTGAATATTACACTAAATCATAAGAGTTTGATAAATGATAACATATATGTAATAAAGATTACCACTAATTAATAAGAAATTAATTTGAAAATCATAAAAAATTTAGAAATGATTTAAAAAAATGATTTAAAATATATTAGGTAAATAGTCCCTGTTAATTAATAGAAGAAGAGAATCTTGTCTGAATTCTTACAAAAGGACAATGCCAATCATTTATAGTTAAAAATTTAGAAGGAAGCAAAGACTACATTAATTTTCCATCATTTTCATTGTAAAAAAAAAAAAGAAGAAGAAAAAAGAAAAAAAGAAAAAAAGTAATGAAATCTAAAACAAGATTTGTTCGCTGAAGTCATGCCTAAGCCAACCAAAGATATTAAAAGGCAACTCACTTTAGATATATGTTAGAAAAGATTAGTTGATGGTGGGTGTCAAAGTCTTGCACTTTGCACCATGTGGAGATGTGAACCACACTATTCCACTATTAATCAGAAGAGAAGAGATGAGGGAAACTTTATCTTTTTCAATAGTCAAAATCCCTTTTTTTTTTTGAAAAAAAGAAAGATTTGCATATATAGCAGAGGGCATATCATCTAGGTTTTTTTCATTAATTGACAGATTGAAAAAGATTGGTGAGGCTATACTACGTCGCCCAAGAGTCATTAATTAATTACAACTTAATTACTATAAGATGGAGTAATTAATATATAGTATTACAATTTACAACTCGAGCGGAATGTAACATGATCTAGAAATTGTGTGGAACATATCCCATGGATTTAGTCTTATGAAGTAATTAATGATGAAATGATTGTGACTGAATCTTAATTCATTTGGACCAATTTCTCCTCACTCAAGTCTTTTCAGAATTTATTATATATATTTATATATATATATATGATCATCTATTAGAAAAATAAATAAATAAAAAAAACATAAAAGACACGGGCCAAATTGTGGCAGAGTTTTCTTAGATTTTAAGCTATTCGTTATACCAATAATTGATGAAGTTTTGACAAAGTCATTCCGGGAATTGGAGATCGGCGGGAACATGGCGAGCTGTAAATAAAACGAAGCGTTTTAATAGACTAATTAATTTTATGTCAAAGTATAAATTTCCTGAAGTTTGACTTAATTTAATTAAGTTAGCGAGCTTACTCAATCAAATTATTAACCAATCAGAATGCGCCACATTTCAACATCTGAATTTCCTTCTGCATTTGAGAATTTAAAAATTAAAAAAAAAAACAAATGGTGTCGTGTCAAAAATAAAAAAAGGAAAAAAAATCACAGAAATCGGCAAGAGCAAAAAATCACAGAAACCTGCAAGAGCAGAAGTTAGAAAAAAAAAAAAGGACCCCAAAACAAAATAAAAGCAGAAGAAAAATTACAAGTAGAACAAGAAAGCAAAAGAAGAATCAAACTGAACAAAATAATACCTGAGAAATGAAAAAGAGTTTTTGTTTTTTAAAATTTTCCATTCCAAAAGACAGAGTTTCCAGATCAGTCGTGTAACTCAGACTTTTTTCCCTTTCCATTTCTAAGTTTGAGAGAGAGAGAGAGAATGAAAGATCCAACCCAACTAATATTATTCTTTGAGATGGGTATGGATGAGGAGGATAACTCTTGGTGACTGTGTAAATGGATGGTGGGGTTAAAGTAACAAAACACTTAAATCCAAGAAGAAACCATGAAGAAGAAAGAGAGAAGAGAAGGGACTTTTTTTGATCGTGTGATTCTTGTGTTTGATTGGGTATTTGGGATAGTTCTTAGTGTTTTTCATATGAGTTTTGGAATTAACATAATTATTGAAAACAATGTTTCTAACATTTATTTTTTTAAATTATAAAATGGGTGACAAGTTTTTTTTTTTTAATTTTTTAAATTTCCAAAAATGACGCCGTTTTAAGGCGCTGCATGAAGGAATACATTATTAACAGGTGTCACGTTCTGATTGGTTAACAGTGAGACCGAAGTCAGTTCAACTAAACTCTCTAATGGAGACAAACAAAGGTAAAATATAAGAGCTTAGTTGTAACATTTTCGAGCTTAAAGACTGTAATTGTACTGAGTTATCCTTTAAGGTTGCGACCTTTTATTTATTTATTTATTATTTTATATATAGTTAGGCAAATTTGCTCATTTAACCTAAATTTTAAACCGTGGATAGCAAAACGGTGCGTTTTCGCTAATTGAAAGCACCGCCCTAACTCTCTTCGCCTTCGCAGGGCGGAGCTACAGAGCTACTTCCTGCATTCTCCGCAAGATTAACGAATGATAATTCGCAGATTCACAAAGCTAACGCTATCCTTAATCCTAACCCAACCGCAAAATCAACGTCATGAACCAGAGTATCGATAAGGAGAAAAAGAGTAACAAGAAGAAGAGGAGTGAATTCGAGTTTTGCAAGGTTTGCCATCTTAATCATGACCAAGGACGGAGCCATAAGTACTATCCAAATCATAAGAAGTCTCTCTCTGATTTCCTTTCTCGGTTCCAGAGCAAGCTCGTGGATATTCGCTTCTTTCTCAAAAACCCTAGTTTACTGCTCCCCGAACACGCTTCTCGCAATCGCTTTTGGTGCGTCTTCTGCGATACTGATATCGACGAGATAGGAAGCTCCTTTGCTTGGTAAGGATTATAGTTTCCTGGTTTTAACTAATCCGTGTTCTTAACTGACTTGCTTAAAATTTGTTAGTTCTGTGAGAATGGAACACTTACCTTAATTTGGCACTATAATTGAGCTGTGGATTGTTTAATGGAGCGGTTAAGGTGAAGGATTTAATTATTGAAAAGAAAATTCTGTAGTTTGTGTAATTCTTTAGTTCTTCGCTTTGATTTTCTTCAGTAAAACCATGTACAATCATTTTTAAGGTTCTCTTGTAAGTAATAATGCAGTTAGTTATTTTAAATATGTTTTTTCCTTCCAAAAAACAGCGCTAATGCAATACATCATCTGGAAAGTGCTGATCATTTGAAGAACTTGAAGCACTTCCTTTGGAAATATGGTGGCGGGATGGATTGCATGGATACTTTTCGAATTCTGGAAGCTGATGTTGCTAAGGTAAGGTCATGTCTTTATGCTGTTCGAAAACCAAATGGCTTATGTGGGATTTCTGCAGCTCAAATATGATGGTATGGCTGTTGAAAGGATTTAGAAGTGGAGAGAAAATATTATCTTAATTCTTTTGCAGCATTCCCTTTCCTGGTTCCAAAACGAGAGAGGAAAGGAAAAAAAATGATATATTAACATTAAGTTAACAGATACAGAATGGTTGACTTACTAGTAGTCATTTTTGGTAACTGCAGTGGGAGAAGAAATGCAAATCATTAGAGAATGATGCTGCATCATTTAGTGGTGGATCTCATGTGCTGCAAGTTGGACCTTCAAATGATATCCAAACTGAACTAAACCATAAAAATATAAATAACTTTGATAATGCTAATTCTGAACCTCTTAAATCAAATCTTTCAAATGGTGTTATGCCTTTACAGTATTATACGAATGAGCATCAGATATCCAATTCAGGACACTCAGCAGATGCCAATGTTGGGCAATTTGTACTTGATGCTGTATCTTCTTCGTTGGAGGATGCATTAACTGGTACAAGTTTATGGAATTCAAATGATCTAACAGGTATTGCTAATCAATTCATTTAACATCTTTGTTCAATGAACAAATTTGTTTGCTTTATTTTTATCTTCTCTTTCTTTCTCTCTCTCTCTCCCTCTCTCTCCCCCTTTATAATCAATACTTGGGGTGTGATCGATATGTTTGGATAACGCAGTTCACTTGAATAGCCAACAGCCTCTCCCTGGTAGGAGTGTATCAACATCCTGCAATCTCAGTAATAGGGTGGTGAGTTAGGTCCAATTGCTCCCTCTATGTTTTGTTTAATTATGGAATTCTTATTTTTGTTTAATATTTCATTGGTTTTTATTTTTAAATATTTATGCTTTTATATCATGTCTTCCTGTGTGTGTAACAATTGATTAGTTAACAATTTAAGAATAACAGTTGCTGCCTGTATGGTATCTAGCTAGCAACTTCTTTGAATTTATACTTGGCTTGTAGTTTTTTTTCGTCTGTTGAAAAGTTCCAAACATTTGATAAATATACTGAGTATTTGACAAGCACATATTAGGGCTTCTGTCTTACATTTTTTCTTTAATTAAATTTGATGATTGTTTCAGGCACTGCAGAGACACTGAGAGCAGCTAAGATTGCAATTTTCCCCCTCCCCTTTTTCCTATGATTTGAAGGATGGTTTAGGTGCATAGAAAGCTATATAGTATATAATGTGAATCCTTGTTTATCATTTTTTCGTGGACCTTATTATTAGTTTATTCTAATTTTGGTATGATCCTATTGCTAATTTTCTATTCATTCGCACAAGATGAAAGTAAATGCATTTATCTCTGCAGAGATGTTGCATTCTTTGGATGTGATTCTGTTTAAAATTGTTGATAAGAATATTGATGTACTGTTACTGGTATCCATTAACTTATGCAAACAATTGCATTCATATTTCTTTGTCTGCTTTTCATATTTTAACTGTGTTTTAGGTTTGGCATTGCTTTTTACTTGTAATAATTTTCTCAAAAACATTTTATAGTCATTGTAATGCTGGCATTTAGTGCTTGACTGTGCTGTATAGTTGTATGCCATTTAATGTTTGTGCAATATCTATCTTTTGGGTATTGCTGTGCCAGGGTTTCAAGGGCAAAGGAACGGTAAATGGACTGGGCAGCTCACAAGGTAATAATTTTGACTCTGTTTTTCTTGTTTCTTCTGCTTCTTTTCTTTTGCATGCTATACCTTTTTTATGGAGTTCGTGTAGTTGCCATATTTCCTTTGAATGGTATATATTCTGAATGAAATTGCATGTGAATTTTTGACTGTTATTAGCAAGCTCTTTCATCAGAGTAATCCTTATACTGTAATCATTTTATCAGCTTCACGGCAAATTCCACAAATTTTCTCCATGCCTCCTGAAAGAGCTGGAGGAAATGTGCATACTGGAGCACCTCCTCCTTGGTTTGAGGCAACTGAAGAAAATCATATGAATGTTCAATTAAAATCAGTGTCATCCAGTTTTCTGTCGTCCTCAAACAAGCCTGGGAAAAAATTAAACCCAAAGAGGGTAGGAGCTGCTTGGGCAGAGAGAAGAAAGATAGAGTTACAGATGGAGAAAAGAGGAGAAATTGTCAAGAGCGATTGTGATGCCAACTGGCTCCCTAATTTTGGTAGAGTTTGGCAGTCAGGCAGTAGAAAGGAATCTAGAAAAGAGTTTGAGAAGGAGAAAGAAAAATTACCCAAGGTTGAAAGTCACTCTGAGATGCCTGTTTCAATACAGCCTTACATAAGTAAAAGAATGGTAAGCATCAACCTCTTATGTACCATGTTTTATTGCATTCCATATATTCCTTTTGATGCTAGTGTCCTTTGCAGTAAGATGATAAGACATGTTCTCGTTTAATGTTGCTATGTACATGGCATTGCAATGTTTTTTTTTCCAATTACTTGACATATATAGCTCCTATTTGTACATAAACTGCTAAAAACAAATGGGGACTGAACATTAGATTGATATGCCATTGGTTAAACTTCTATCTCCTATGCATTGGTGTGGGTGGCTGCTACAATTTTGTTTCCAATATCCCCTAGATGGATTTCCTCTGGCGACAGATGACTGAAGCGGGAATTCTCAAGTTCATCGCAACAAATTTGCAAAAACATGAAATATTCTTTTAGCGTGTAAGTAATATCTCAAAAGGAACATCAATCCATCTTTATGATGATTAGAGTCTCACTACTTTTGAGTTGATATGTGCAATTAATTTCTTCTTCTTATCAGTTTTACAAGGTTATACTTATGTTCCACATCGGTGCTATTGATTTGTAAAAATTTTTTTCATGAAGATGTATGTGTGGATTCCCTCAGCTTTACACATTCATATTTTTTGTCCAATCACAGCGAAGCGATGCAACTGAATGATGATTGAGGACTTGTGGTCATTATTCAAATGAGTGATATTGCAGGTGATAGACATGGTGAGAGGTTAATATGTCGTTACACATGCATATTTGTTGTCCAATCATGGCAAAAGGATGCAGCTGAATGATGGTCAAGAACTTATGTTCATTATGCAAATGAATGATAGTGCAGGTGACAGACGTGGTGAGAGGTTAATATGTATTTTCTTTTGCCCCGTCATTTCCACTCTATTTCAAATTTTAGATGAGCTGAGTCAGATTTTGCAGTTGAAACTGAAAAGTGATATTAGTCCAGAAATGGTAAATCAGCTGTATGGGGGCTGTTGGTACTCATCTAACGTGTGCTGAAATGAATTTATCTCAGATTTTATATTAGATAAAATATGTTATTAGTTTCCTTTTCCTTTTTGGTGGTATTGGTAGCCAAATTAGGACTTACAATTTTACATTCCAAATACTTCGTTCTGTCAAAAACATAGAGAGAGTGAGATTTATCTTATATAATGGTGTGGGAATGGATATTTCTTTTGTATATTGAGTATTAGATGAAAAATGACTCGTGAACAAACTACATTTTCTGCAAAATGGTTCTTTCATTTAACTAATCTATAAAAAAAGGTGCAGTTTTAGGTGCTCTTACTCCCTGCATAAATCAACTTATTAATTAATGATCATCATGAGGCAGCACGTGTCTCAATGCTGATGCATCTTCTCTGTATTTATATGATATGTATATATACCTCCTGTCTTCATACTTGGAATTTGTCTCCAGTGTATGACAGTAACCTGAAACCTTGTAGACCATGTCCCTGGGACTGTATGCTCTTTGCTGGCATGTGGAAAAATTTGGATATCTAAATACACTTTTTCCATGATGAAATTGTCAGTGTGTTCAAGAGATGGAGTAAATTCTTTGTGTAATTAACCCAGGGAAAAAAAGGCCATTAGTCCAGAAAATAATTTTAGTTTCTGCAAAATTTCGTAGAATTTGTTTCATCTGTGATCTGAAAATTCCAGAACTTACCGTTAGATGAAACCAAGTTCTCATCAAGCTGGAACTCCCATGAAAACCACTTCTCAGTTGTTCGGTCCACATCATGTACCATCACATGTGTTGTGTTTCCAGCTCTTGTTATCATACTAGCAGTGTAGATTGTAGCCATCCTGCCTGGGGCTCCCAGTGAGTGTCCACTAGGTCCATCCACTACCGCTACATCCCATTTCTGCTTATAGACTTCTCGTGGTAAATTTGTTAATGCAAGCTTGCATGTTGAGTTTTGAAGCCTTCCTGAGCGGGGTGCACAAGATGGACTTTTTCATGCATGCTTGAGCAGCTGATAAGCTTTTTTTGCAGGTACCTGGCAGTCGACCTTGTAGATTTGAGTGCTGTTAGATTTTTCTTATCCTGTCAGGATTGTCTTCTAGAGAGACAGTGATGCCACCTGAGTTGATTGAGGAGAGTTTTAGATACTGGGGCTCCAGACTGAAAATAAGGAGGTTGCAGGGAGCTTTATGCTTAATAAGATTAGATAGAACTTAAATTCCTTCTTTGTGAGAATGGTGGCATTATTTTGAGTAGTTGGACTGCTATGCACATACGTGAAATAATATTGCTGCATTCTGGAGATGCGTGTTGCAGACTTTGAGGGAATGAGGGTAACGGAGGAGTGGAAGATGATGCAGAGGTAGCAATTCTAAGAAGTCGAAGAATGGAGATGGTTGATTAAATGAAAACAAGCAGAGGTATAATTTTTTTGCCAGGAATTTTCATAGTTTCATTTCCTTTGAAAGATTTCCGGCCAATAGATAGGAGGACATGTGCTTCATGAGAGCTTGGAGGGCAAAACCTAACAAATGGAGTTTGAAAGGAACGATAATGTGGCAACTCCGGGGGCATCTTTTTTGTGCCTTGCCTCGTCCTTTCAGTAATAAGAGAGTGTGTTATCACGACGCTTTCTCCTTTAATATTTTATAGAGTGACGAAGAAGGAATGAGCCTTTGTTTATGTTTCTGGTGTCATCTTCTTTGATGGAGCTGTCAGCCTGTTGCCTACTTGCTGTCGTTACCATTTTACATATCGATGGTGCCCAAGTGTATCAGTTGTGAAATGAATAAGCTAAGGGGTTTTTCAATCATTTTGGAAAGATGACTTGGGTCTTTAAACTTGTAGGCCGTTGGTTCATAGCTGTTATTTTGCCCTTTCTGGCCTCGTTTGGTGCATTTGAGTGAAGCTTAAGGAGGCTAAGTTGTAGTTGCAGGGTTGCTTTCGATCAATTTTGACTTGCTGAAACCCACTAAGTCATTTTTATTGTGAATTTGTGATGACCGGGAGAATTGAATGTCTACAATCAATATATAAATTTAAGAGAAAATTTCATGGTTTACTGATTTTTAAATTTTTATTTAAAAAATAATAACAATTTATTATTATTATTATTGTTATCATATTTTAATTTATTTTACAAGATTTTGATGGATTTAAGTTTGGATATATTTGAAATTTTAAGAAGTTAATTTTAGTATTTTTGAAAGAATTTTTAAATGTAGATAAATTTGAAAGTTTGTTAGCATAAATTTTTCTAAATTTAATTCTTTTTTATATAACTGGCCTGGCCAAGAACCCCACAGGAAGAACTATGGACCGAATAATCCTCAACAAAAGAAAACAAGCAGCAAATATTTCTTCAAATAAACTCTTGCGGATAACAAAATGACATTATTTGTACTTACTGAGAAGATAGATTGCTCACCTCGTTGCAGACAAAGGGTAACTTTTCCAGGGAATCCTTCAAAAGAGAATTGAAGCAATATCCTAGCCCCTTCTTGCTCTTGGTTGGTGAATGTGGGTGCCATATAACATATGTGCCACTGGTAATTAATTGTTGTGCTAGCCTGAAGTGGAACCGAACCAATTCACTTAGGTCCTAAACTAATATTTGTATCTGTATCTTAGCAGATGGCTTATGCTAGGTTTTCTGAATTCACTAACTTCTTATGAGATGTTCAATACTTTTGATGAGAAAAGCTACTGCATTCATTACTAAATGCTATGTTTTTCTTTCAGTATTTATAGGTTCAGATTGAAATGTTGGCAACAAATTAAGCAATAATGGAACATTCTGTTAAATAATTCAACTTAAATTAAATTATAAGACACATATGACAATAAAATATCATAAGAAATTGTATATAGGATGCGGATTTTTCTTTTCTTTTTCTCTCGGTATTATTAGAAAATATTAAATGATTTGGGAAATTTCATCATCTAAAAAACAAAATAATTAGTTCAGAAGAAAAAATTAACTTTTTTTTTTTTGTGAGATTACAGTGAAGAGTTGACAGTCTTCGTAAAATGCCAATGTAAAGTTAGGTTAAATTGAAATGAATGTAGAATGAGCGAATGACAATTTCTGTCTAGCCTAGAAGTTTCCCATTTTGTATGATCCAATCATATAAAGAGAAGAAAGACATATATTTAACTAAAACTAATATCAAATTGCACGTTATAATAAATATATTATCGTGACTTTGTCTCTATGTAAGTTGTTGCCCTCAAAGCATCTTTTCGAGGTATATTCATCTTCCCTTCTCCAATTTTCTTCTGTAGAAAAGTATAAATTGCCTTCAATAGTAACAGAGCAAGTTATATGATATCAGTCCTTTATGGTGCAATACTGTTTATTGAATTGAAATTTTTATTTTTCCGCAAGATGAAAATGAATTTTGCAAAATTATCAAATGTAATTCCTGAGATTTGTTAATTACTCTACACTTGAAAATTTTTAATTTTAGAAATATGAAGATAATTCCTGAGATTTTAATATATATATATATATATATATATATGTATATTCCTATTCCTTGCAGTGACTAGAAAGGGCTCCAACTGGCTTGACTGCAACCCAAGTTTGGCCAAAATTCAAGCAATCCTTCTTAGTTAATTAAATTGTCGCTTTCTACTAATTTTAAAATCCTTGTGCTGAAGTTTCCATCCCAATTAAATATAATTTTTCAGAGTTTGTTGCATTGAAGAATTTGACTCTCTTTCATCTATCCTTGAGTGGGAGTGATACAAGTCAGGGTGTACGCCAAACTAGTGGTATAACCAAGGATTTAAACCCAACTAATTAAGATTATATGTGCTAATCTTGTATGATACCATCTAAACCATGGTTAGGATGGTTTCCATGTTTTTAGAACAATGCTATTGTCACTGTCTAAATTTCTTAATTACTTTATGGAGTATTTTTAATTTTCTTAAATAATTAAAAACCCCACATTCAGATCCAATTCTGCTACAGGAAAATGCTTTGTTCAGTTTGGCCAAGTCTTCTCTTCACACCTGCTTCCATTTCTTCCACCATATTTCCCATTGCTTACTCTTCCTAGTGGTCAACCCTTCAGTTTATTATAAGATAATTTTCACAATCCTCTCTGCCATACATTTAACACTTTGATAAGTTCTACACAGACAAGTACTTGATGTTGCTTAATTACAAGATTAGCAAGTGGATATATAGCAGCTTCCATGGGAACCAACACAAGAAGAAATTGTATCAGTAGCAGGATCGAAGGTAGATAATTTCGATTTGATGATGTCCTAATTCTTGATCCTGATTGAAATATTGACATCAAATTAGGCTATGATGGAAGGCCAACACAAAAAATCTCTTTTTCAGTCCATAGCCAAACCCGAAGCAGAAAATGGCAGACCAAGCAGTATGGTGGTAAAGGTAAATTACTTAAAAGATGAAAAACTTTGAAGCCATATCTTACATGTTATATATATATATATATGAATCTAAATTGATTGAATATTGGGATTGAAACAGAAAGCACACCAAGTTATTCCTGCACATATAATAGCGGAAGCCATATCAACACTGCGAGGTCTTGATCTAAGATGGTCAGGCCCAATCACACCAACAGAAAGGCAATACGTTGAACAGTATGTATTGGCAAAGTATCCGCAGTATGCTGGCCTTGTTGTTGGAGAAAAGATTGATCTTTCTACTCTTTGTATCAATGAAGAGTCTTCAGAGGCTGGTCCTGATGATAAGCGAAAATCGCCCAGGATTAGTTTCAGGGAGGCCTCTTCACCTTCCCTTGGTAGCAATCTACCTGATTTGGATAGAACTCAATTGGAGCCATCAAGGCTGCTTGATATTCTCACCAGGAAATCATCTTTTCCAGGGAGTTTCATCTCAATTCCTGAAATCCAAGCTCAAAACAGAGTTCTGAAGCATTGTGGATTGCCTGATGATGAGTATCTGGTTCTCTTTACTCCTAGCTATAAGGATGCAATGATGTTAGTAGGTGAGGGCTACCCTTTCTTCAGAGGGAACTTCTACATGAGTATCCTTTCGGAAGAAATGGATTACATTCGCGAATTCGCGACTTACAAGGACTCGAAAGTGATATTTGCACCGGAGAGTTGGTTGGATTTGAGGATTAAAGGATCACAGCTGAGCCAGTATTTCAGGAGGAAGTGCAAGCACAGCCCCAAAGGGTTATTCTCTTATCCAGCCGATGTAAATGGTACTCGATATTCGATGCATTGGGTATCGGAAGCACATAGGAATTCATGGCATGTGCTGCTGGACGCAACTGCGCTGGTGGTGGGGAAAGACAGCAACAAACTTGCACTCCATAGGCCTGATTTTGTTCTGTGCAGTCCTGATAACACACAGCCTAATCCTTCAAACATTACTTGCCTTCTCATCAGGAAGAAGTCTTTTGAGACTTCTACAGCTTCAGCTTAGTTTACTTAGTATGAAAAGTTCAATGGCTATGTGAATATTGGTTAGCAACAGCTATACTTCAGTACTTTACTTACATCTCTGCGCTTTGGAATTTTTTTTACATAAAACAAGCGAACGAATTTTATTTAATATAACCTGATCAGACCAAATAATCTATCCATTTTGATGGGATCATGACGAAAATACAATTCCTGTTGTAATTTTTTTTTTCAAATTTGATTACTGCCATTCACAACTTAGATATAAAGGGAAAATGACATTTTGCTAAGGAGATTAGTAGATGATGATTTTGGTAATTGGATGTATTATTTTCCAATTATATACAGAGATGTGAAGGAAGCCATTCACAGTTCACGAATTAGATTGTGGAACCAAAGCAGAATCGCTACTGGGTTGAAAAGGCGAATTTTGTTAATTTCCATTCACCAAATTTTGCACTTAACAATAGAACTATTCCTTAATTTGTAACCAAAAAAAATGTGAACTATAATTTTTATAATAAATATTAAAATCCTTTGGTTTTGATAGTCCATTATCACCTGGATTAGAGAAAAAAATAAAGGAAAAAAAATTGTGAATTAAGAAATTTAGATTGGCATGTCATGTCGCATTATTAAACTAATGATATGTAGATAGAAATCGAGACTAGAAAGATTTTATTGTTACAAAAAAAAAATTGGAAACTTTTTTTCATTAGAAATTAAAATTTAAAGATATTGCTAATAGTAAATGTAAAATCTAAAATTATACTAAAAATTTACAGTAAACTGATGAACCCACATCAGTTTCAATGAACAAGGTCATGTTGAAGTTCCCTTAATGGGTTATGCCTCAAATATGACTTGATCAAACAAGCCTAATTACATAAAGTCTCTCTTTTGAGGGATTCAAATTCGACCCTATCTTACTCTCACCCCTATGTAAGGAAAAAAGGAATTTTAGTAGAAGGCCTTGATAAAAATATTGATTTTTTTAGGCTGCATTGGTTAAAAAGTAAAAAAGAGCTTCTTTTTTTTGAAAAATGGAAGATAAACGCCTAACTACTTTTATTTTACAAATGGTCTATACTATTATAAATAAAAAATTATTTTATATATACAATGAAATATATAATATGCATATGCTTAATAGTTATTTCATAACTACCAAACTAAATGGATCCTAATTTCGGTGCAGGTTTTTTAAAAAAAAACTAAAAATAAAAACATGTTTTTTGAGCATGCATCTAACCTAACTTGTAACATAACTACCTTTGGTCTTTCATTATATGAATGAAAGTTAGTTTCATTGAAACGATGAGGTGTTAGACTTACTGATTAAACAATAGCAATGTTTTTTTGCTAGTTTATGCCAAACAAAAGCAACTTTATGCATTTACCCACTCTTGCAAAATTTAGTCATTCGGCCGTAAAAAAGTCTAATATGGGCTCATAAATGATAAATCCAATCAGGCAAGGCATAAAGTGGAGCAAGATGCTGTAACAGCAGCAAAAGGTACCAATAGGTTGGTTCAAAATGCAGATTAGGAGCTTTATTTCTGTTTCAGTCTTGTGTAATTCTGCAAATGGGACTGATTTCTATGAAATTGGGACATTACATGATGACAAAACTTTAAATGGAGTCTTCATGTGGACTGCAAAGTCGTACCTCTTTAACCATAGCACCAGTCCATTAAATGAATAAATATAAATGAATTTTCAGCATCATTTCTAGATGCCATGGCATTCCATCTGAGTGAGGATTTAAGGAAACAGTTTCATCCATGGACTAAACAACCATCACATTATTGCCTAAAACAAATTACTTAATCACATTAAGAAAACTGATAAAAAAACATACCAAATATATAAGGTCACATCCAACAAGAACCACCAACACCATTAAACACTAACTAGTGACTAAGAAACCTGCCACACCTAATACATGGAATTACACATAAGATGCATATTTTCTCAACACAAAGTGGAAAGATCAGTACTTCAATCTCCCATCACCCTCTGTTATAATATCTTTAAAGGCACCACCACTCGGGATCATAGGCAGAACATGTTCTTGATGAGGAACAACCACATCCAACAAGTATGGTCCTGGAGTATCCAGCATTTTTTTAATTGCTGCTCTGAGATCCTCTTTTCTTATCACGCGAGCGGCAGGTATTCCACAAGCTTCAGCAAACTTCAACGTATTGGGGAATATCTCAGACTCTCTTGATGGGTCCCCCAAATAAGTATGAGCTCTATTAGCCTTGTAGAACCTATCCTCCCATTGCACAACCATTCCCAAATGCTGATTGTTCAGAAGCAGTATTTTGACAGGCAGATTCTCCACTCGAATAGTAGCCAACTCCTGGACATTCATGATAAAACTCCCATCACCATCAATATCTACCACAAGTGCACCAGGATTAGCAACAGCAGCTCCAATTGCGGCAGGCAATCCAAAACCCATAGCCCCTAATCCCCCTGACGTCAACCACTGCCGTGGCCTCTTATATTTGTAAAACTGAGCAGCCCACATCTGATGCTGCCCAACCCCAGTGCTTATAATGGCATTCCCATCAGTCAATTCATCAAGGACCTGAATTGCATACTGAGGCGGAATCGCATCTCCAAAAGTCTTAAAACTCAACGGATGTTTGCTTTTCTGCTCGTTCAACTCCTCTCTCCATGACCCAAAATCTAGCTTACTCTTGGAGCCTTTGCTCGCAAGAATTTTGTTCATCCCTTGCAAGGCCAACTTAACATCTGCACAAACCGACACATGGGGCTGCTTATTCTTCCCAATCTCAGCTGAATCGATATCAATATGGACAATTTTAGCTCTGCTCGCAAAAGCCTCAAGCTTCCCAGTCACACGGTCGTCAAACCTTACCCCAAATGCAAGCAATAAATCACTCTTATCCACTGAATAATTGGCATAAACAGTTCCATGCATCCCAAGCATCTGCAACGACAAATCATGGCCAACTGGGAACGACCCGAGACCCATCAATGTACTTGCTACCGGGATCCCAGTTAACTCAACAAACTTCCTCAACTCCTGACTTGAATTCAAACAGCCACCTCCAACATATAAAACTGGCTTCTTCGATTCAAAAATTAACCTCACAATCTGCTCCAAATGTGATTCACTAGGAACTTTAGGCAATCTAGACATGTAACCGGGCAATTTAATGGGGGTATTCCAATTGGGAACCGCTAATTGCTGTTGTATATCTTTTGGTACATCAATGAGTACAGGCCCAGGACGTCCAGAGGTGGCTAAAAAGAAAGCTTCACTTACAATTCTAGGAATATCATCAACATCAAGGACAAGGTAATTGTGCTTGGTTATGGATCGAGTTACCTCAACAATAGGAGTTTCCTGGAATGCGTCAGTCCCGATCATCCGGCGAGGGACTTGACCAGTGATAGCCACAATGGGGACGCTATCGAGTAGTGCGTCCGCGAGGCCGCTGACTAGATTGGTGGCACCAGGTCCAGAGGTGGCGATGCAGACGCCGGGCTTACCAGAGGCGCGCGCATATCCCTCAGCAGCAAAGACTCCACCCTGCTCATGGCGAGGAAGGACATTACGGATAATTGGAGAGCGGGTTAATGCTTGGTGGATCTCCATGGAGGCGCCGCCAGGATAGGCGAAGACGTCGGCGACCCCTTGGCGCTCGAGAGCTTCCACGAGGATGTCGGCACCTTTGCGGGGTTCATCAGGTGCGAATCTGGGAGAGGAGATGGTTTGAGGAATGGTGGTGACGGGGAGGGCAGGGGTGGTGGGTTTAGAGACGGAATTGCAAATGTGGAGAGCGCGGTGGTGAGTGTTCCACTGAGGATTGAGAGTATACAGAAGGGTGAATCTTGAAACGGAGATTGTCGATCTGGTGGAGGAGGAGGGAGAAGAAGGAGCTGATGGTTTGGGAATGGTGGCGGCCGCCGCCGCCGCAGCCATGGTCGAAGAGAATGAGCTTTGATAGGGAGTTAGTTGCAGCTACAAGTTGTGGCAGAAGAGGGAGTGAAACGCGTGGCCTGGAATTCTTTAAATTTGAAGGGATAGTCTGAAATTACCTCTATGACCTCTCTGTTTATTGAGCTTTTCCGGCGGTAGAAATGCAATGGGTGGAAATTATTCACGTTTTACACGATCAAAATGATAAAAGAGAGTTCTGTAAAAGAGAGAGTGAATAAAAAAAAAATAAATAAATGCAGCGATCATCTTTTTAATATTTTTGTCATTTTACATTTTTAATTTGAATCTGTTTTATTTTAATATTTCTTCAAGGGCGTATAATTATAATTTAAAAGATAATAGTAATGCAGGTGATTAAATAGCTTTCCTGACCCACGAACAGTTCTGTACTTATCCTGTTCGAGTCTAATTGAGTTTTAAATTTAGTTGTTTTGTGGATTTATACTGCCTCTGCCGCCGTGCTGCATGTAGCGATAATTTGGATTAGAGTCATTTTAGAATTCATAGATTTCATAAAAAAAAAAAAAATTATGATTTTAAATCTCATTTGGATTGAGGGATTCTGGGTTGTAATTTTCAAAATCCCTAGTTTAAGTAATAATTATAAAAAAAAAATAGATTTCAAGATTATTAGTGCGGAAATTATGGATGTAGATTTTGGTGAGGAACGTGTCTTCACGCGCAAAATGTCTACTACTACTTGAGTATCCGCGAATATACAGTTCCACTATTTTATCCTCACCCCACCATGTATTTTTTCTTCTTATTCCATATCTGAAATGCAAGGCTACAATACACTCCCATCTACACTTTATTATTTACAATCATTACCAGATGCAATAGCTTCTCCAATCCCTGCTTGCAATCCAATCGCAGGTCCCACACACCTAAGCAGTCGTGACTGATCAATTTTACAAAAAGAAACTTCACAGGCAAATATTCGATCCATTCCCTTTCCATAAATCTGACCAGGATATTCTGTTTCCTAGTTAAATCCCCCACGATATTTTTTTTCCTTCATTATCAATGAAATGGAAGACAAATGACCGACTTTTGCCCCCCTTGCCTTGAGTCCCAACATGGCCAACACAACTCGCGAGATCCCAGCTTCTCCGAGTTTGAACACAGACCTCTTATATAGAATAACCTATGCATCAACTTTGGGTATTATCTGGCATTTAAATTTAAACGGGCAATATAATCTGACACTGTCAATGCTCTTTTGGCGGGCATTTATGTACGAACATTCCTTTGCATAATTTGCCTCGCAAAACACCAGATACATAGAGTGTCCAGTAAAGCAGCATCGCCTGTTAGTTTTGCATTTGATGGCATTCATATCATCCGTTATACGATAAATTTGATTGAGTTCCGATATGCATACCACTGCATATTGTGCTAGCAAATCAATCTCTGGAGTGGCAAAGGAAGTGAAACATGTTGATACAAGCTAAATCAAAACCCAGGCCAGTTTAAATTCATAATTTCCTGGTTTACTCAGTGTTGAATACATAACACAAAAAAACCTAAGAAAACTAAATTCTAGTCAAGACCAGTTTCAATCGAACAGCTTCCACCTTGTAGAATTCTCAGCAACACATACGACCTGCAATTATATGTAAAAAAACAAAATCATCTTCTGTACTAATTTAGACAGTGCCAAGGAGTTTATGCACAGCAACTAGCAATTAAAGATAAGAAAATACACCCTTCTTTAACAAAGAGCCATATATCATGACCCCATTTCTGGTTTTTTGTATGAATCTCTAAATTCATATTGAGGCTCTATCTCAAACCAAAACTAATTAAAATTTACAATGGAGATGACAAAAAAGCATAAGATCAAGTACCAAAACATTTGATAAGAAATACAGTGTTCAGCCCATATATGCGGATAAAGCTAGTATTGGGTGGTCGACAATCATGCAATAGAAGCTGACCCAAAGCTAAACTGTAATACAATTTCTAATAAAAAAAATTAGATACAATGACCACTTCAAAGATACATCTCATGCATTCAGCTGTACCTAACAACTACATCAACAATCGCCACACATATTGGATAATACTTTTTCAGCATTATAATTGGTATATAATAAGGCCATGCCTAAGCTCCCCCATATACTCGGCTTTCTGGCATCATAGTCAATAATTCTAGTCGACTCCATGACATTGAAGGAAGAAATAGTTGCAGCTCTTACTTCATCCAGTAATATTTGAAGCATTCAAATTTGATGCTATTTACGAATTCATATTATTTGTACAGCTGATTATAACTTATAATAAAAGGGGGCCCAAATAACCAACATAGGAAACTATCATATGACATGCGTAAAAAGTAGACATGAGATCACCATGGACTTAAAAAAGAGGACACTAATTATAAGCTACATAAATGGATTCAGATTTCTTATCCATGTATTGGTTTCTTATAGTACAATTTCGAACTAGATGAAATCAACAAATAAAATGGTCCAGGCGCTATTCAAAAGTTGATTCATCGCGAATAAATTCAGACAAATTCACATAAATTAACTGCAAGTCATTTTCCAATACAGTATCTTAAACGCAAGTTCCAGGTAACTATTACTGATCAGAATCGCAATCACGT
Organism: Triadica sebifera; assembly: GCA_023653625.1. Lineage (NCBI taxonomy): Eukaryota > Viridiplantae > Streptophyta > Magnoliopsida > Malpighiales > Euphorbiaceae > Triadica > Triadica sebifera. The sequence continues at coordinate 27,459,082 of CM042903.1, forward strand.
ATCTTGGAAGCAACCGTTTGAGAAATAACCATCACAATTGAAACTAAACTTATGCATGAAGTTGAAAACAATACCCTAGATAGAACCGACGATGATGTTGTTGATCGGAATGAAGATCAACTTCACGAAGAATCCGACGAATCCCATCACCACGAAGCCAATTGCAGTACGGAATGCGACCTTGGTGAATTCTGAACCACAAACCAGAAGTTAGATCCCTATAATTCACAAGCCAGAAAACATAGATCAAAGCAAAAGAAAATTGACCAGACAAAGGCAAGCAATTAAAAGAAAATAAATAAATAAAGGAGGTTACCTTTACGATCGGGCTTGTAACATCTCTTGACGAGGCGGACGCTGTCCTTACCAAACTCGCTGAGAGGATCAAAGACGGAGTCGAGTTCGATCAATTGCAACGAGGAACCCTAGATGTGTTAAAATGGGGGAAATGGAAGATGTTCCAAAAGGAGACGAACAATGGGTTTTATTTAGATGGGCACGTTTATTGCGATTTGCCCAGCAGCATCTTCATAAGGTGGATGTTAAAAATGGGAGGCGTCGGCGGCGGCAATACATCGTTCTTGAATGGACGAAAATACCCCACCATTTTCAAAATGCTTTAAAAAAGAAAAAAAATTCTACGCAAGTATTAAATTTCTCTAAAAATTTGTTGATAGAGTTAATATGATGATGATTGATAAAATTCCAAAACGTAACAATTTTGGATGAGAGTCAGAGGAGTAGCATAAGAACGGAGAAGTGTTCCTGATGTCAACTTCCACAACAGCCTTCCTTGGGAATATCTTATATCTCCTTGGACGCTTTAACAGCCTCAGCTAAAGTCCATAACTCCCATGTACCCAAGACCAAGACATATTGCTCCCAAGACAGAGGAAGTTGATCCTCTTACGCAGATCAGATGTTAGGAGGGGATTAAAACTTTGCATCTCTTCTTCAAACCTAACCACAATATCTCTTTCTTTCTTTTTTTTTTTGTTATCTGAAATTAATCAGAGTGTATGATATTGCATATTAACTTAGAAATTTAATTAATTCCATTGAATCATGAAAATTTGAATTGTAATTACTTCTTACGTTCAATCCTAACCTACTAAAAAATACAGAAGTTTTTTCAATTGCATTTTAATTGCTCTGTACCTAGAGGGAAAAATGTGATTAGAGAACTATTCATTACCGGAATTTGCTTGGTCATGGGAGGGTTTCTCAAAGTCTTAATTCACTCAGTTCATTTGTTTCAAGTATCTAAGGAGATGATACATTATTAAATTGTGTAATCGTTTCGCAGAATTGGCAAAATACAATGCAAATTTCTTTTAATATATATATATGTGTGTGTGTGTCCCTGTCACAGAAAGATGTTCAAGTAAGAAAAAGACAAACACATTAATTTTGGGACTAAATTCTAAAAGAAATTTACAAATGCGTTCCATTAATTTCATTTAAATCAAATAGCCTTACAATCTCACATAAAAAGGAAATAAAAGATGAAAGTTTCCAGTGAGAATTTACGAATCACATTGAAATGTATGTTACCAAATACCAACAAGGGATCATAATTCAAGGAACTGCACATTAGATATAATTAGGCAAGTCATGACAGAGACTGTATGGCTGCTACAAGATTAAAGTTAACGTTTAAGGAGTTTCTAGTTAATCCGTTCCCATTGAGACAGCTTCCATAAATAATACCAGACCAGTACATTAAAGATCATAAGCAAAGCAAAAATCGTAGTATTAGCTAAGGCCCATTGCCTTCTACTCCACCGCTAAACTCCACTGCACACGAGCAGCTCAACTGCAGAAAACAGTATGGAATAAGAGTTATATATAAACATATGAGAAAAAGTAAAAAAAAAAAAACATATATATTATAAAACAAACATAAAATAATTTCATGGGAAAAAAGATAGCAGAAAAGATGGATTCAGAATACCTCTTGCCATTTCAACACAAACAAACAAACAAGAAAACCTAAAAAGAAAATACTTAAGAGAGGCATTCTAGAAGTCCAAGAACATTGTTTTCTTCAATAATATGGTGAATATATGCCAAATAGTCTTGTATAAAACAAATAATAGAATAATGTCTTTTCTCCACGAGAACACAACCGCACGGATGAGCTAATCACGAATTCACTACAGTTGAAAACTAGCACAGCTGAAAATTGCAGGTAGTTGAATAGTATTTCATATCTTTAAGGATAAAGAGAAGTATCACGGTGCTTACATTTTATGTTGCCAGATGTCAAGTCATTGCAACACTATACTCCTTATCATTAACACTGAACAAGCAGTTTCTATAAAAACATCAATTATAAGTAACTGCTAAACAAAGTTCCTTTGAAGTTTAAGAAACTATATTATTTTTTAGGCTTATATATGTTTATTTTCAAATAATAGCAGCATCCAAATATGAGGGTAGCACTGCAGAGGATTGGAAAATACTCGGCCGTGAAGAAAAGAAATACATATACAAGACAACATTAACAAGGAGGACGCAAAAACATCTGTTCTTAGACAAACGTTTGCACTTATTATGCATATATTGGATGATCCCCGGTCTAAAAGGAAGGTAAACAATGATACTAGATGACACTAAAAATTTTGATATGAAGACATGATTTGCACACAATCACATCAACAAGAACAAAGGCAATAATAAGGAATAAAAGTAAAGATATTCCCTAATTCCCCAGACAAACTCTCTCTGAACGAGCCAAGCAGTAAAAGACAGCCTGGTGCGTATTCCAACTTAGGCAGACAATATACATATATTAATAATTTGGAAGTGCCTAAATAATGCACCTTTTGTATAAAAAAATCAACAAATGTATCAAGTTTACCAATAGTACCCATGTCTAAATTATCTGTTGGTAAATACAATGACAATCCAGTACCATAACAATGCTTCTATGCGTACAGTTACAGATCCACTCTTTGAAATTTAGAATGAACAATACCATAATAAAACCAGGATTCCATTTCTAATCCAAGATGTCATCAGCTAATAGTATCAAACATTAATGTTAGTGAACAAACCACAGTGCTTAACAAATCTGCCTATCTGGTCTTCCCTTTCCCTTGTTTAAAATTAGCTGTCCTTGCCCCTCAGAATAAACAGATGGTGAAGCAGGAAAACGGTAAAGAAATTCATGTTGAGGCATGTATACTCAAATGGGCAGCCATATGCGAACAATAAAAACTGATGTGAGACCTTAGCATTCTTATTCGTAAATTCTAATGCACCCATCTTCTCACTCAGTTACAAAGCTGAGAATTGAGATTTGCAAATGCACAGAATAAGGCATAGGGCCTGACTCTGGAACCTATAAAGGCTAATGCCACGACTCCCTGGCTTCTTATTGATTGGAGACAGGAGACATTAGACATTCTGAAGTTTGAATACAGCATATGGAGCATGAGTTGGAAAGTTTCAAAATTTCTTCATCATTCCATGCCACAGGAAAAGTATACAATGATAAGTAGGTCTCCTCCGCTCCACAGAAATCATCAACTTCCACCAAAAAAAATAATCAAGTTGAGCCAAGCTAAAATCAACACCAGTCGGCTATTCACATAACCTCATAAAACTGCACCTTATCTATAACTTCCCTAAAATGCCCATCCACCAAAATGGATCTAAGCTTAAGCCAACAAAAGAGACTTGTTTATTAAGGGATTCTGACAAAGAACGGACAGGCTCCTAGTATGGAAACGGAAACAAGCCTGGAGCTAGACCTGGAATTACTTGAAAATGAAAATATAAAATATACGTACACCTGCTACACTATCTCAAACATGAACATGAATGACTCAGAAATGGACTTTCCCCACAAGTTATAAAGCCATTAAATGGGGAAACAACTGCAGTTTCATTAGAAGTAAATTGTTTTAGAACCACACTCAATAAGTTGAAGTCTACTCAAGACAACTGAAAGTTCACATTATTTATTATCACTGCTTGTTTACCAGCTTTTATTTATAACGTTTTTTACTTTCTATTTTCTAATGACAAAAAGACAAGTTACAGTCACAATTAACAACATGTATGGAAAAGCTTTCTCCTAAAATAGATAGCTCATGTGCCTATTAAATTGCCTCTGAGTTTTTCAGCTCTCAGCCAGAGCTCACAATGATCCATCTATGGATAGGCAATGCTTAAATATGGAAATGATCAACTGTGACTAATTTCCAATTGTTACCCATGTTAAAAGGCCTATTTTACTGGTTCAGCATGAAATAAGATTCAAGCACAAGACTGGCTGGATCTTTTACAGCCACCCAACAGCAAATTCCAGTGCACACCTAAGAAAAAATAGATCTACCTCGTCCTTTCATTTGAATAGGAGAATAAATATGTGGCGCTCCACTATTATGAACAGGTGATCCAAAAACTGCACAACTTCTCTTTTCAATAGAACTCTTTTCAGTGACACCCTCAATTAAGCAACATCATCACAATGAATCACTATAGGATCAAACTTGTCTCTCTGCAGGCAACAAAATCCCTGTTCTCACTTGTTCTCTAATCCCAACTCTAATAAGATGACATTCTGCTCTGATCACAATAACTAATATCATTCAGAAATTCAGAGACAAACAACTCAAGTTCTAATTAATATCCACTAAGATCTCCTTTAAATCACATTTCTTTATTGCTTTCTCAAGTTTTAACTTTTAACCAACATAAAATGAAGAAAATCCACCTAAAATATGGGCAAGCAAAACCTCTACTATGAACAAGGTAAAGGAAAATACAAGAGGCACCCAAAACATCCACTTGAATAATTAAATGACTTCTCATTTATCAAGATCCTCGGAAATTCACAGAAACAAAAATCCTACAATACAAATCTATTTGTATTTGGCTTGTCTTAGTGCACAAGAATTATGTACAATCATATGATGCTGAAAATCTAAACTAAAAATTTTAAAAAAAAAAACAACAAGCAAGACATAAATTCAAACAATTTCACGCACTCATTCACCAAAGTCGTTCTCCCTACACCCCATAGAATAGAACATTGCGGCAGAAGAAATTAAAACTTGAAAGCAAGCCCCTCATTCTCACACAGAACCAACACCAACACAATGCGACAAAATCCACAATCGAAATCCATAAAGCATTCAACAAAAAAAGAAAATCAGAAAATCAGGGAAATGACGTAAGGAATTGCGTACTTACCCTTGCCCATCAAAGTTCCCCTGGCCACTGCTACCTCCACTTCCATAAGAACCATCGTCAGCGGCCGCAGCCGTCTGCCAGACGGACTGCCACGCCTGTGAAGGTGGCTGAACATAAACACCAGTAGGATCCACAGCAGGCCTCCCAATCATCATTCCTCCAGGTCCAGTACCAGCAGGCTGGCCCATCGGCGGATAATAATAAGGCACACCACTAGCAGTAGCTCCAACAATCCCTCCAAGCCCAGCCTCATCCTTGATCTCATCTCTAGGCACAATATCCACCAAGAAATCGAAAATATCGGTCCTAGTAATGGCCGCAGCGATGTCGTTTTTCTGAAGAGTGCGACGCTTATTCTCCTCAGCGTGAAGCCAAGAGCGAATAGTAAGCTCCAAAATGAAGAGCTCACAGGCCTTAGCAAATAAAATGGGGGCCTCAGCAGAGATCATGCGAACATCCTCGTCAGCCTTCATGATCTTCTTGATGCGGGCAAGAGGCAACTGATGGTTCTTGAAATCGTTAACCTGTTCGATCTCCTGTCGTTGGTAAGTCCAGAACAATTGAAGCTGCTGTTGCTGTTGCTGAAGGAGGTGGTGGAATGGCGTAGGAGCAGGCGGAGCAGAGACGCCAGTGGTAGGAGGCTGTGGCGGGTAAGAGGCGGATTGGGCTTGCTGGCTGTTGGCGTCCATCTGATTGGCTCACGAAATTGTTTTTCTTTTGTTTTTTCAACTTTTTTTTTAAAAAAAAAAAATTGTTTTGATCGAATAATTTTGATTGAGACAAATGTTGGTGAATTAAGGAGAGAGAGAGTTGGGAAGGTGTTGGATTTAGTGTTGAAGGGTTAGGGAGATGAAAATGGATGGAAGAGATGAAGGGATAAGGTTGAAGGAGAAGGGACAGTTATGAGTTTGGATCCGTGCGATTTGACGATTTGTTTATTAACCTGTCCTTTCTTATAGTAATACAGATTCCCCATCTTTGCTTATCCTGTGCATCCCTCTCGTTATTTCTCAATTTTTTTTTTCTTATATATATTTTTAATTTTATTTCGATTATCTAAAATTTTAAAATTATAGCAGATTATACAATTATTTCATCAATTTAATAATAAATTATTGTCAATAGAAAAACTAGACAATTAAAAAATATTTGGAATTATCCTTAATTCCAAAAGTTAAATAGTATAAATTTTAAGAATATTGGATAAATAGTCATTTTCCTTTATTAGGAAAAATTATAATAATTTTATTATTATTTTATAATAATTTAATATTTTTAATAGAAAATTTAACAAAATACATATTAATATAATAAAATAAAATAAAATGGATAAATAGTATAATTTTAAAATCGTATTCTGGCTTTCACTCAAAACAAAAATAGGTTTTGACCATTTCTTACAGAAATTAATTTTAGGGGGGCAAGATCAATAAAAACTCTTAGATTATAATAGATAATAATCCCCATTTACGCACTCTTAAAATATAGAAATAGATGATTAATTAAATTATCAATTTACCAAGTAGTCAAATCTTCCGAGAGAAATTAGTGAATAAAATTTGCATCATGTTCCTATCTTTACAATTTTGTGAGCACAATGGTGAAAACTCAGCTAACCAAGTTAAACACAATGAATATATTTGCATGTTTAAAAAATTAAAATAACTTTCACAATCCTGCTAGTAATGGACTAATATGCAAGATGTTTCATATGAGATATAAAAGGTAAATCAGTAAAAGCAAAATCCTAGTTTGGGAATGGCAATTAAAATGCATTATTAAATCAAGCAAGTAAATCAGTATTTACCCAACTTGACCCCCCCAAACACATAGGAAGAATCTAGCTTCAACACAAAATGCAAATGATGAAAGGAAAAGTATTTTTAGCACGAATTCGTGTTGCACATGAACTCTGTATAGCACGATTCATGATGAAAATCTGAACAAGTTTCTCTGTTTCAAGAAGCTGAGATTGTAAAGCATTTATATGGTGTATTTCAGCCTCTGCAGCACAAAATCGACCAGCTGCAAAAGCAACCCTTTTAGGCTACTTAAAAATCATAAACAAAAGCATGGTAGGCAACAAGTAATGAGCTCATCCTTTTGGTTGTTAAGCTGTTAACTACCCAGTAAACCTGTATATAAATCAGCATTGCAAATTGACCTCATGTTACAGATGCAGCTGAGATGGCTCTCAGCGGCATCAGATAACTACAAAAAAAAAAACTGTAACTCACGAATGTGTTAAAAGAGGACAATTGGTGAATCACTTGCTGTATAGGCTTCTTCTAACTCTTATCTTTCCAATTATAACTGTTAACTGACCTAGTTCTTTCCTTGTCTCCTTTTGTACACTATTAACCCGTCCAATTTAGTTTCCTTGCCCTTATCCTTCTTCACTTCCGCCGCATCTTGTTTAGCAGCACTGCCCACCACATCTTTTCTCTTGGCTGTTTCACCATTTTCCATCACTGCTACTTCAGATTTTTTCCCATCCCCAAGTGGATCCTTGGGCTTTTCGGCATTCTCAATCATTTCTTCCACCTGAACCTCTGTTAGTACTTTAAGTAGTTCCAAAGGCATAGATGCAGGATCAAGTTCCCAACAACCTTTGGGAGCATTATGACCCTCTTGACCTGTCAACAGATAAGAGGGGACCTGATGAGAAAGTCGAAAGAGCTCCTCTCTTGGAATTGCCTTGGTGTTACGAGAGTCAGGATGACGGTGAAACACTGTCTTGAAACCAGCAACTTTAACAAGAGGAGCAACAATCACACCTCTTGACTCACTGTAGTCTTCAAGGACTTCCACCACATCATACTTATGTATTACTTCATCCGGGGTAAGCTCATTCCAATCAGGTGACCAATTACTATACATAGCCCAGACGTCTCCCTTCCTAGGATAAATTTGAATAGTTCCTCTTGTGCCCTTTGCCCACTTGACCTTGTGTGAAAAAGAATTAAGAGATTTATTAACTCCATGTTTGCCTATCCAGAAGTCTCCATTGGTCTTGGAAAAGCCAGAACCAATCCAGTTTAGTGGGGACAATTCACGATTGCTTTTGGAATTAAGCCAGCTGATCCGCATTCTGAATGGTTTCAATGACATCACACTATGAACCATAGCATAATATCGAGGCATACCATCATCATCATCGTAAGCAGCCCAAACCTGGTTATCACCAAATGATTTTTCTGTACGATCCTTGTCAAAATCGTGAAAATCTGGATCAGGAACAGTCATTGATACTGGATCAGCACCCTTTCCGTCAGGATCATTATCTAAGTTGGCAAGGAAAGATTCTGGTTGAGCTCTGGTCTTGGTCTTGACAACCTCTGAATCGTTTCCATCCGCTTTCATGCCATCTGGAGAAACCTTCTCCTTCCCTTTCTCCTTCCCTTTCTCCTTTTCCATCTCCTTTTCAGATGTCTTTGATACAGCAGGCAGAATCCTGCAGCTTTCAAGCTTCAAGTGAATATCCTTCTTAGCTTTTTCCATCAAAATGTTTTGAAGTTCCAGCTGTGAAAGCTCTCTCATCTGATTAAATTTATAGCTTCCTGCGATGTTTCTCCTTCCTGTTTCAAAACTACCCTTTTGAGTACCAGAATCACCAACTCTTATATTTCTGCTTGGTATTTGATATGGTGGATAGTTCCTCCTATATTCATCAATGCGTCTTTTCTTCTTCAGCCTATCTCCTGTTGTTGTAGAAACAAAACCAGTATCAGAAGATCCCATAGCTAAACCACCACCTGCTTCCTTAAAAGTGTGAACTTTCCTTTGAATGGCCTCTTCTCTTATATCAGCTTTTGGAGCTTGCAATGGCACTCCTCCAATGGTGCCTGCTTTAACAAATGAACCTGAATTAGCTGCTGGCCTCACATTTATTTTAGAAATTGGTTTTTTCCCGGTAGCATATGAGTATTCACTCCTAGTATGCTGAGTGGAATTCTGTCCTTGCATGAAAGGAGTCCATTTAGTGGATGGCCCATTCCCACTTATAGGTGGGGGTGGCATCTCAACAGCAAAGAAAGGCTGACGGCAGTTCTGGCAAAGAAGGTTAGTTTTAACATAAGTTGTAAGATACTCAAACTGTGTTTTACAGAAGTTGCAGATAGTCCAAAAGGTATCAGGTTTGGAAAAATGAGGGGGTGGAGCAGGCTTTGGGTGCATGGCACTCTTCTGAGTTGTTGAATTAAACTTGTTATTGCTGAACAAGTCATGGAAACCATTCTGACTAGTTGCTAATGGTGATCCGTAACTGGGAACTTTCCAATACAGATGATTTAAACTCCGCCTCTGGTCATAGGCGCTTCTCTGAGTCTTATCAGACAACAAAACCCAGGCTTCAGATACAATCTTGAAAGCCCCTTCAGCACCAACTGACTTATTTTTATCAGGATGAAGAATGAGAACCAGTTTGAGGTAATGTCTGCGGATCGTGTCATCATCAGCCGATGGTTCTACACCAAGGACTCTATACCAATCTGTTTCCCCATATGTTCTGTCCTCAGAAGAGATATACACATCAAGAGTTGCTAGAAACTGAGAAAGACCATCAAGACCAGGATACAAGCATTGAGCCTTCATGGCAAGTCTTTTCGCCCCACCAATGTCCCTTTCCATGAACTTCTTCTCTGCCATCTCCTTAACTATGACGGCATCTTCTTTATTACATTCCATTTCTCTGAATCTTACTAATGGCTGTCCTTTGCAGTAATAAACCAATGCCAGCAACAAGAATCAAGCCTGATACACCATAATAATAATAATAATAATAATAAGGAAACACCTTCACAGAAAAGGTGAAAAAAAGTCGCAAGTATTTTGCTGAAAAATCCAGAAATAATTCCTCAAAGCAAATGCTTAAAAATATTAAAACCCTTATGAATGCTTCCCGATCCCTTAGTTACAAACTTTTTGACATATGTGGATATAAAACTATGAAATATTAAACAAAATAACCGGAAAACATTTATGAATTCCAAGCATTCAGTAATGAACTTTCAAGATTCGCAAAACACTTAATTAGTAAAATCTGATTGCAGGGCCATATATTACAGTTGTGAACATCAATGAATCTAAAAGACTATTAAATGATCAAATGAAATAACTAAAAAACATTTACTAATTCCGCAAATCTGGTAACAAACTTCCAAAATAAGCTATAAAATGATAAAATAAAAAATAAAAAAACAATTGTAAATTCCAAGTATTTGGTAATGAACTTCGAAGATTCAAATAACATTTGATTAGCAAAATCTAATCAAAAGCCCACAAATTGCACAGTTATAAATATCTGCTAATCCAAAAGCTTATTAATGATCAATGAGATAACTAGAAAACATTTATTAATTCCGTGTATCTGGTAACGAACTTCCAAAATAAGTGCAAGGGATCATAAAATACAAAACTGTAGGTTGCCATTGATTATGTAATCTTTTAACAACTGTTGATAGAGAAACTTAATAAACGAACGAATGATATAACTGGAAAACAGTTATCGAATTCCATGTCTTCTGTAATAAACTATTGAATATGATGGATTATGATAAACAGAAACAATAAGACCATGCAAATTCCTCATCCATATCCAACCACAAAACAATTGGATAAACCAACAATATGAGATTAAATGAAAACCCCATCAGTACTTTTGGTAATTAAGAACCTCCATAAACCAATATGGAAATCCCAATCATCACAAGGAAGACAGACAACAGCCATAAAATCCCAAGTCTTCCCTAATGAATTTCCGGACATGATATGATATAGGAAAATATGATTTCAGTGTATGCATGTTCCTCATTCATATCCAAACAGCATCTAATAAAATAAGAACCTCATTGATCAAACTGGTCAGCAAATACCAGCAAGAAATCAGAATGGAAGAAAAAAAAAAGCTCACGTATATGAGAGTTGCCATTCAAAACAAAATCCTGATAAAGTTCCAAACTTTTCCTGCATTTCCTTGATTCATAAGCATCTAAGAAAATCCTAATTCTCAGATTTCAACCACTGATAGCATTATCTCAGCATCATACACATCAATTTAGCAAACAATCCGTAGGCAAATAAGCCCTAATCTACAATGGAATAACACAACCGCCCAAATGAGACAATTTTGGACCCAAAAAAGAAAGCGACTATCCAGTTCACAGCTTGACTGGAATTTGCAAAAACAAAAGAAACCGATGATCAAGAAACAATGAGAGTATGGAATTCTATGAATAAAGTGCATTCCATTGTCCAAAGTGGCCAATTCCAGTCAATAAGAATAGACACAAGCATAGTTTTCATCATTAGTGCAGGATACAATGCGCAAAGGAATTATCAGAAAATTCCAAAAGAGAGCAGAAACGAGTGTAAAAATGTCAATATTTGCATAAAATGTAACAAACAGAGAGGTACGATAATTACCCATCTGCAGAGAGTTGTGCAAAGGGACGCCATTGAAGATTTTAGCTCTTCAATTTCGATTTTCCCTATTTTATATGCTACAAATCAGAAAATGATTAAAAATTCGCACAGTAGTTTCTTTTTATATTATTTTTTTTTCTTTTCAAATATTTTAAAACCTAATGAGGATTGACGGAGAAAATATTACTGCTAATAATCTAATATAATCTACGAAGAAAATGTAATATGGCTTTTCCTGGCCGTTCTCCTTCCTTTTATATGCAAAACTCCATGATTTTACGCATGGTTCGAACCCTAACCATGGTTTTCTTTTTCTTTTTTACTCTGGATTTTTTTTTTTCTCTTTGACATTTGATTAATACTTTTTTTTTCCTCCTAAATATGGAAAACACTTACTAGGGTCACTATTTTTTTTTTTTGCTTAAAAATATTTAAAAATTATTATTAATAAGTCGAAAAATAATTAATTTCATGCAAAAAGATCTGAAATTAAAATCACTTATTTTATATATTCCTTATCATATCAAAATAAACTTGGAATAATAAATTCAAAATCAAATTCTCCTAAGAATCTAATAAACTTCACTTCAAATTCTCATAATTAATTAAAATTGTAATAAATCTGCAATCCTAATTACATTTAATTATCTACTTCCATGATTTAAAAATCTTGTCTATATTTCATTCTAAATTGGAAATTCAATTTCTACATGCAAATTTTATTGAATATCTACTGAAATTTATGTATGAAATATAATAATACAAGGAAAAACGCTAGTAGCGAGAAGCCGACAATAATTCACAGTAACTTTTTTAAGTGATTATTCAATATTTTTATTTTTTTAATTAAAAAAATGATTATCACAAATATTTTTTTTTCAAATAAAATCTTTAATTTTGTACATGAAAGTCATTCTCATAATTTCATTTATTGTACAAAATCTAAAACAGCCCATGAAGATTTGATGCCTTTGTGCTTGATAACAATCCCCCATGTGGAGAGTATGCATAAGCAATAAAACAATGGTAGCAAATCGCATGCATGGATTTGCTTTAAAACTGTTAAAATTGGAAATGCACAAAACTGGAAGGTTTTTAGGATTTGGTAGTCGAAATTGAAGCTAAATCCCACAAAAAAAAAAAATTGTCTGCATTGGTATTTCCTCTTCAGTTTACACCTGAATTCCCACACATATATATTTCTCCAATAGCAACTGGGCAAATTTGTGCTGCCTTTATGATTTTGTTGCCATATATTCTGAATCCATAGGATTTGCTCAATCAAGTAGAAATTGGAGAGTCCAAATTCTTGAGTTAATATTACATAGGGACTGTAACAATTTTTTTTTTTTTTTTGCCAAAAATGAAAGATACAGCTCTGACCCTTTACCTTAAAAGTTAAAAATTAGGACCCTAATCAAAATCTGGGTTGGAATTAACCTAAAATGGAGTGAGGAGGGTGAAAGGGTAGAGAAGCCATTTACCACCCCATGATACCCTTACTATACCAAGTGTACCACTTTTACTGTTTAGAAGAGGCAATTCCAGTACAGCATTATTAGTGATTTAACCAAAGTCCACCACCATCAACAGTTTAGTTTTATACTTACTGCATTTGCAATAAATACTAGGAAGAAATCAATGGAATTTAATTTTATCAAGTTCATAATGTTTTGATTAGTGCTGTTCAAAAATGAATTCAATTGGTTTATAGTTGAGTTCAGGTCCAATCCAGTTATAACATAGCTGTTTTAAAATTAGTTAAGTAGTTTATAATTGAGTTTTGGCCCAATTCAGTTAAAAATAATTTAATTCAACTAAATCAGTCGGGTACTCAGCTTATGTTGGGTTTGGATTGTCTGGTTTTAAATTTTTTTTTTGTACTTATCATGACCTACACTTATTTTGTTGCTAAAATTGGATTAATTTAGTGTATGTTTCTTTCAGTTTTATTCCCACTTTTGATGTTCTTAAAAACTAAAAGTTGAATTAAGTGATTGGTCTAATAAATTAAAAGTTAAATTAGATATTTAGTAAAATAAAATGAAAAATTAGCATTTGGAATTTGGAATTTTCAACCACCAGTAATTTGTATTAAAAACTGATTTTTCATGAAAAAACTAAAATTTTTAGCTTTTTATATCAAAAGTTAGTTTTTAGATTCTCAACATAAAAAATAATTTTTTATTTTTTTAATTATACTTATATCAAATTATTATAGTTTTTAGTTGGCTAAAAATTATTTCTATTATAATTTTATATTTAGTTAATTAATTTTTATATTATATATGATATACATTATAAACAAATAAAACATTAATAACATAATATAATTACTTTGTAAGGAATAATTATTAAAAACTATTTTATAAGTTATAATTAATTTCTAACAATAAATTACAAAACAATTTAAAATCATCAATCATGAATCACTGACCACTGCTAGCTAATTGACACCATCAACCATTAATAGCTAATCGCCACCGTTAAAAGTTGACTGTCATCATTGATTGTCATCACTACCGAACCAAACAAACTCTTGAATCTTTCTTGATAAACTTTTTAATAGATTCAATCCAGTTATAATATAGTTGTCATCACTGATTTTTTTTTTTAAATCCAGACTATTTTTTATCAAATATATTTATTTAACATTTATTTAGGATTTTATAAGAATTTGCACAAGTATTGAGCGGATTATAGATAGCATTTGCTTTGTGTTTCTTGGCTCAGTAGGATCCTCAGCCATATTGGCAGTGATGGGAACTCATACTTGAAGAGAAAACAAGGGATAGTTGCTCCTTTGAACTCAAGCATTACTCCTTCCATAGAGCTGAGCGTATACACTTCTTGTTCGACGAACCACGATCAAACTCAGTATCATTGCCAGAATGCAAAAACCACACATGATCCCACAAGTGAGGGAATAACATATGGAACCCACACAAGTAAGTGATTCCTCGGACGCTAAACTTGGTTGTCGAATGGCAGCTTGCTTCTCTGCGTAGTAGTCGTATATACCACTGCCAATAACACCAGAGAATATAAGAGAACCAGCAGTACTCGACAGCGTGAGAAAATTGTACAAGGCACCAAAACTTTTCAATCCAAATAGTTCCGAGACTGCAGCAGGCACAATTGCCCAGTGGGCACCATAACCAAGTCCTATTAAAATGCTCACAACATAAATTTGTCCGGGCCACCCCATCGCATAATAGAAAAGTCCAATAGCCATGATAACCTGCACAACAGCCATGGCCACTGGTCTTGGGTAGGCAAAATTTCTGGATTAGAATATCAAGGACATAAATTTAGACTTGGATCAGGAATGTTTATGCCTGTATGAATCAAAAAGATAATCACTTGAATGAGAAAATTCAATAGAAAGTAGTAGGTTTCACCGTATGATAGCTTCTGAGAAGTAGCCACCGCCAACACGGCCAAGAAAGTTCCAAATGCTGAGCATGGACACGAATATGCTTGTATCTGTATACCCCAGGGATTGACATATCTGACCCAGATTGTCAATAATAGTCAAACCTGATCCAGAAGCCAGTATTAAAGAGAAAAACATAATCAAAAAATCTGCCTTTACTAATGCCTGCATTAAAGTGAAATCCTCCCCTCTACGTGGGCCCTTTTTCCGCTTGACTCTCACTGCTCCTTCTGCAGCTGCTTGAAACAGTTTAGCTTGCAACTGAGCAATTCGTTTATGTCTTTCTGATGCTGGAAGTGACTCCACTTCTGCAGGCTTCTCATCTTCAACCTCACTTAGAATAACCTCCTGGTCAGAGTTAGCCCCTTCTTCTTTGTTGGGCTTGGGAATAAGATTCTCTTCCACTTGAGATCTTGTTTCAGAGAAGAAAACCAAATGAATAGGAATTGTAACAGGAAGCAATATAAGAATTATCAAAACTATAGCAAATAATACGACCAAAGTTTGGCTCAAATCAATTAAATCCTCAAGTATTAAGATTCCCAGTAAATAAGCTGCCAGAATGAGGCAGATGCTGTAGACAAATAAGAAGCTCGAATTATCAGATGGCCTAGCCTGTTTGTGACCTCCTACAGGTCTAACAATAAACATTAGAGCAATAACAACAATAGAAGGCCCAACTGCAACCATGAAAATAAGAGATGCTTCACTAGGGAAATTTATCATAACATAAATCTGAGTCAGAATTGCACCACTCAACCCTGCAAATCCCTTCAGTATCCCAACAACAGGACCTCTGCTTTTAGGAAAGTTCTGCACGCATGAAACTAGAGCTGCCGTGTTGAAATAGGTTTCACCATTTGTCCCCACAAATACGGCAATACAGAGCTGCAAAGCAAAATTTGGCAAGGCAAACTTATACAATTGTCAGCTGAGAAAAACTGAAATACCTCCTATTAGTCCTCTAAAGTCTGTCATGAAAAGGGAAAAAAATACTTCGATTTTGGATTTGATTAGAATACATCAGTATGTGATTCATAATTAACATCAACCCTAGTCTAAAACTTCTAAAACTCCTCTTCAGCAGATATTTAAATTCCCCAAGAGATAAACAGAAAAGCACAAAGCAACAGACAGATCATTAACAACTTCCTTATAATCAAAATGCAGAATCTTTTTGCATAGGTGAAAAAAAAAATCACAGAGCTTCTGGACATTTTTAACATTACTCAATATACATAAATTCAAGTTTGTTCAGAGAAAAGCAACAAAACATTTTAGAGTATAAGAAATAAGACATTTTAGAGAACAAGAAATAACTCCTTAAGCACTGATTCTCGTGTCCAACCTTTAGCTTCTTTCTTGCAACAATAAGAAACAAGACATAAATCAGAAGTTGAGGAATGCTAAGCACAGTTGCCTTGAAAGGTGAATGTTAAATACTCTCTTTCTCATTGGTTGGTGAGGAGAGAGAAAAATGAATAAATAATTATTTTAATTTTTTTCTCACTCCTCATTAACCATTAGGAATAAGAGTGTTGGACAGTCAGTTTTCAAGACAACTATTCTTAGTATTTCTCATCAAAAGTATATCTGGCAATGCGTGCAATGCCATTTGAACCAAAACCTATATTTCATTTGGTGTCGAGTAACAGTCTACTTGCAATCTTTGAGAAAATTTTCAACAGTTTTATCAAACAAATGCAAAATTTGATACGGATGACATCAAAGACAGAATGTCTGAGTTGTTCTCTTCACATGATTGAACTAGATCATATTGAAACTCCAAGATTCATTAGCTGCAAGTAAAACTAATCCAGCAACATAATGACATATTTATGTTTGTTACTAAATGCATCTTAAAGAGATGCTGCAGTGTGATTTTCATGGACAGAGAAGATTGTAGATTGCAACAATTAAGATCAGTCCCATCAAATTTACTTTAGAGAAATGAGCGAGCAAACTCTCCTACCACTGAATCTAACTGTAGACATATCCCCCCATCTACACTAGCTATCAAGCTTAACCTAACTAATATCTATAGGCAAAGAAAACTGTTTGATTGATCAGTTAGTCAAAGTTAGGATCTCAATTACGGTTTTAATATATGAATCTGCAAAGTTCAAGCAGGCAAGTTTATTGGAATCATATAGATTTATATCCATCTATAAGATTGTGTTAAAGATCTCAAATCAGCCAAGTTATAAAGCCAAAGAATTTTCTTACTGTTTCTTTTTGTATTAAAATGACGCACAGTATAAAAGAGGGTTTCTATTTCCATAAAGATCTCAACTTCATATTATTCCAAGCTATTCCTTGGAAACCAAATTTGCGCATCACATAAGTCATGCTGCTGATTGGGGATTTAAATGCTCTGACAAATTTTACCATAAAGAATTAGCCTATCCCTGGCAACTGGATCGTCGTCGTCACCGCTACCAATCATAACATAAATCAGATTCTTCAAAATCCAAAGTATAAATTATTGATTATCACAAGCAAACAGAAATCCGCAAAGAAAAAAAAACAAATTTTGATAAAATTGAACCTCTCAGAACCGAATAATCAAACATTTTATAGACATTAACAATAACAAAGATGAAGGAACTGGCATTAATAAGCGATTAAACTCACCACCCAGAGAGGCAAAGCAGGCAACTTTTGAATGACTATTAGCCAAAGCAAGCCATACCCAACAAAATTTTGAAACACCCCAATTAGCAGAATGACCCAAATGGGCAAAGTCTCACACAAAGCTCCAGCCACAAATCCAATACTATCACCCAAGTCCTTGGCTACCCCAAGCATAGCCACCTGCCTCTGGTTGTAACCCATGGCGCTCTTGATCACCGGTGATATACTCCCAAACAAGTATCCAATTCCAGCACATGACTGAATCCACATTCCACACACAAACACCAGCCATCTGTTGTTAACAAAGGCCTTGCATATCTCAGCAAAACGCTGCATCATCATATCCTCTCGGGTTCTTTGCAGAAAAAAAAAATTCAGTGACCAGAGAGAAAAATGGGATATGGGGATCTTTGAATATGACGATTATATGAATATCTTTACTAGAATTATCTTTTTATTATTATTAAAAGGATTTTCTTCATTTGTATTTTCTTCTGGTTTGAAATATGAGAAACAGTGATGTTTTTGTTCTGAAACTATTATTGGCTTTTCACTGTAAAACAGCTCGACAAATTATGATTAGCTGACCTTATTTTCACCAACGTTTCCCCATGAAGGAAACGTTTGTCCTCCTTTGGCGCCTTCTCTCTACCGCTTATCACTTATCACATTCCTCCAAACTCAGCTATCCACTTCTCTTTTTTTTTTAATTAAATCAGAAAACCCAACTTAAAGAATTTATTTTTTAAATAAAATAAACATATAAAAATGAGTTTCTAATATAAAAATGATTCCTATGAATGTTTCGCTAATTTTCTTTAACATGGACTGTATGTAATACATTTCGGTACCTCTTTTTAGGATATATTTTGATATATTTTTTTATAAAATATAATATATTTGATTTCTTGAAAAAAAAAACACAATTTAATGATATTTTTTTAGAATATTTTTTTATATTGATTTGATGATTATAATTGTAAATTTAATTTTGTTCTAATGAAGAGACCCTCTTACCGTATTTACGAGTGACATAAATATTATTATTACTTTAGGGTGACCTCTAATAATAATAACTTTGGTATAGTAAAATCTTAACCTTATTATTGATATTTTTTTCCTGTGTAATTTGGTCAAGGAACACTTTTTTGCACGTCTCTAATATAGTGCCGTGATTGACTAAGAAATAAAGTTTGGTTGGTCAATGAAAGAACACCTTTTTTATATTTTTTTATTTTTTTGTACCCACCAATTCAATCAATACAAACTAAATTTATAAAAAATATTTTTGAATTGGAATTCCTCTAAATATATTTTTAAAAATGAATAAAAAATTTTAATTGTAACTAAAATTTGGGGCGGAATTAGTTTGATCGGTTTTACCTATTAGGAATATGATAGAGTGAGGTTTAAATATGAATTATTTCAAAGAGCTGGGCAAAGATCCACTGATGTAACTATTTATTTTAGTTGATGATTACATCACGTGTTGCCCACGTTTGCTGCAGGAGTAGAAGAAATAAAAGTAAATAGCACGTGGATTCACCACTCACCAACTACCAGTATCATTCTTACCAATAAATTACAAAAAAAAAATACCTTTATAAAATTTTAATAAATTTCGGTGTGAAATAAATTTTTAGAAATTAATATTTTATTTTTTTATCATTTAAAATAATATCTATGTGTAATATATCTTTTTTTATATTTAAAATATTTTTATATAAATTATTTATAATTTTATATACAGTATAATGATATTTTATAAAAATTTAGAATTTCTATTCGTTAAACTGCAAAACATTCAGTACATTCAAATTACAGTATTTTTAATTGTTATTTTAAATAATATTTTTATCAAATGACAGAATAAATTATTATATTTTTTAAAAATATATTTTCTGATTTTAATTTGTTAAAATTTAAGAATTTTTATGTAATTTGTTTTATTTTTATTGAATCATTTTCCTTCTTAAATTAATAAAATCACCTATTCAGATAAGAAAAATTATATTATATTTAGTGGAAAAATATATTTAAATTATTATTTCTTTCGATTGATGAGGATATTGGTGACACTTAATAGTAGACATTTTATCATTTTCTAAGAAAGTCACCGGGCTAATAGGAGATTCTAGATTATTTATTTTGTGCACATAAATATATTGAATTAATTTATCATGATATTAAAAAATAAATTTTTTTGGTAAATTTGTTTAATAATATTATTAATTACTATTAATTTAATCCTTAAATAAATTAACGAAATCAATTAAGACATAAAACTTCCTTATTTAATCTAAAGTTCAAAACAAAATCAGAATTCAGATCTCATCGCTAAAGCATTCCTTCTTTTTTATTCGTCGTTTAATATGTAGTGATTAGGTCAGGGACGGACCTAGGTTCTGCATGGGGCCCTCGCTCCTCTCAATTTTTGAGTTTTTTTTTTATATTATTTATTAAATATGTGTATATTATAAAATTTTAAAAAAATTGGATACTCCCATTGAGGATACCCCTAATTTATTTATTTATAAATTTGGCCCAAATAGCAGTCTTAGGTTCTTAGCCTGAATATATTTATTTGGCTCAAATTTTATTATTATAAAAAAAAATTATATAGTGAGTTTAATTGTTTACTCCTGCTGCTATGGTTGGGGGTGATAATTATACAGTAACAGTGTAACACATGTGAAATTTTCTGTAGATTCACTTATATATATCGAAAAATAAATATTGTTAAAATATTTTCTGTAGATTCACTTGTATATAATTTTTGTAACTTAAAAGAGTGACATGTTATGTTTTGATAGGTTATATGATAATATATTTTAAGCTTATTTTAGCAATGAATATTAATTATATAAGAAATAATTTTTAATTTCCTAAAAATACCATATGACTATCTGTACTTGGCTCCCTAATAATTAATCCTGCGTCTGTCCCTGTATTAGGGAGTGATCTATTACTCTGAACACTCTTCTACATATGTAAAGAATATAGTAATTTTAGTAAAATTCTAAATTTTCTATAGAAATTTTGACTAAATATTCTGAAATCCGGATGATGTAATCGAAATATTGTGGTTGTATAAATATACAATAAAATTATTATTTATCATCATCATCGATAAAATTCTCTTATTTCGGAGGTTTTTTAATCAAATTATAATATAGACATATATATCCCACAATTTATATATCGGAAAAAAAAACTACAATGCAAGAGAAACTAAACTATTATTCGTCAACGAAATTAAGACACGCAAAGTCATTAACAAATAAATTATCAATCTTTCATCTAGTAAAATTGTTGCCCCTACCGATATAAAATTGGTTAATACCATAATTATGCAAGAATAATACTACGTTAATCATATTTAAACAATTAATTAACCAACTCTGCAAAATCTGTTAATCAGATTATATATATAATTAATAAATAATGGGCAAAATTATGTGTCGTTTATTTAAATGATAGGTAATTTTATTTTTTAATTATATAAAAAAATTAAAATATTCTTATACTTATTAAGAATATTGAGTTTATAATATAACGTAAATATAATTTTATGATATAAAAATTGTGAGAGAAACATTTATAGTAAAATTTTATTCAATTCGGTATTAAAAAAAATCTTACCAATACTTTTTGTCAAAATTTTAATATATAAAATTTATTAATTTATTTAATAAATTAAATTTAATAATATATACTAATTATAAAATAAATGGAAAAAAAAAAGTGTCGACAGCCTTCCCTTTCATTATCAAATGGCAATTTTATTATCTAACGCTCTATCGTGAAGTTGATAGATCGATACTGATATCAAATCACGTTTTGGCTCATAATAATAATAAAATCAGGTTGTACTTATCTTGTAACTGTCAACGTCTGACGGTTTTGAATATAATAAAATTTTTTTCCTATTTAACAAGAGAACTGCTTTGAAATTACTAAATAATGCATAAAAAATAATGATAAAAGCAGCATAGTTTTTTTTAAAATAAAAATTACAAAAAGTATATGGAGGTATTTTCAATTCAAATTCTTTTTTTTTTTTAATCTTTCTAAATGAGGAAGAGTGATTCTTGATTATAAAAATTTAGATAGATAAATAAGCAGCCTTTCCTATTATTGGATTAAACCGTAAGTGAATATAACAGTTTATATAATTGCTAGAGTTATTATTTTTTTCTTCAGAATTTTCTGTCTGATATTTGTTAATTTTGAAGTTTTTCAGAGAAATTATAGATTAGCTGTAACGGAGGACCTATTGAGTTAGGAATAAAGATCTCTAGTCTTGCCTTAATCTACCTCTTTCTTCTTCTGTTTCTCTTTTAGCCTTTTTCTCTCTCCATTTTTGTTTTTGGGTTCTCTTTTCCATCTATAATAAACAAACTATAAGATTGTGGGTCTCAATATCATACTCATATAAGAAAATTAGAATAAGGGTCATAGAAGATAGGAGCTTTGAAATTGTCAATCCCTATAAAATGTTCATATCAATTATTAAAATATAAAACATACAAATGATTTATGACCTTATATTCTGACCATGAAATAGATGAAAGTCTAATGAGAAAAATTATCTTGAAAACTTAAAAAAAAATTTAAAATTTGCATTAATAATAAAAAGAGATTGAGACTTAAATCGAAACAACCAGCATATAATCCAAGTGAAACAAGGCTTTAAATAGCAGTAATGTAAACTTATATCTAATCCATTGACCTGTACGCCACCACATCTCCTTTTACCAAAAATTCAACCACATCCCGCCCATAAACTCCATCAATTTCAGCTTGTAAATACGGCCCTGATTAAGATTCATTCAATAATGTCTCCTACAATTAGAAATCAATCTCCAAGCAATTGAAGTCAATTCAGTTTAATTTGATTACCATTTGGGTTATCTTCGATCACTTGAATCTTGGCGTTTCTCTGCGTTTCCAGGATTGCTTCTTGTAATTTCTGTATAAAATTAATAACCAAAAGTGTTCAACATACAATAAAGCTGAATTTTGTTTTTACCCAAAAACAAAAACCATGTTTTTCTTCAAAACCTGAATTGCATTCTGCGTAGCGTTTTGCGGGAATTCTCCAGGGGAATGCAAATGATGATGATTTCGAATTTGTCGATACACAACTTGGATTGATGGATGGGCAAGGCCTAAGTTTCCTGCAACAACAAAATATTACCCAAGAAAAAAAAAAGAAGAAAAATCGGGAAAAGAAGAAGAGCTAAAAACTTTAATAAACAAAGTGAGTAGGATAGTAGATAGCCATCTTCGAATCCAATTGGTAAGTTATTGGATTGAGAAAATGGGGTCGAAGGAGGGAGTAAGAGAGACAGAGAATTGGGGGAAGGGATAGCCAAGGATGGTAATGGAGAGTTTATGGTAACAGTGAGGGCCAAGGAGAGCAGATTGGTGAATAGAATGGGTTTTTGTGGAAGATTCTGTAAACTGAGTTTTGTGAAATGGGAGTAAGCTGAGATTTTCTGGGTTGGATTTTTGGATGTCCAAGGATGCAGAGGAACAGCATCGCCATCTCATGTTATAAGTTCGTTATCCTCGTCCAGCTTTTATTTCGCTAATTTTGTATAATTTTTTTAGTTTGACGAAACTAACGACAGTTGTCGATATGTCCGAGTGGTTAAGGAGACAGACTTGAAATCTGTTGGGCTTCGCCCGCGCAGGTTCGAACCCTGCTGTCGACGACATTTTATTTGTCAAAAAAATCCGTACTTCACTTTTTTTTGAACTTTTTCGTGTTGCAACTTGATGTTAGGGTTTTTTGAGAAATATCTGCTTGGCTGCTAGAAACACTAGGAAAAGGGGGAAAAACACGATTGATCAAACGGAAAAATCCTCTTGGAAACGTTTGAAAAGTATTGAAAATGGAGGAAGACACCGTGAGCGCAATAACGTTATCTAAAACGACACAAGAACTTGCAATGGAGGGCCAGAAGCATTTGGAAGAGACCATTCAAGCTGCTTATCAGATTCTCTCTTCCATGAACGACGAGCTTTGTAATCCTGCTTTGTGGTCCACCACCGCCTCTTCTTCTATTAATAGCGCCAGTACAACTTCAGCTATGACTGCGAGCAATAATGGTCCTTCTCCTCTCTCCCAGAATGGACTTGTAGGAAATGGAGATGCAGTATCTGATGTTGCCCATCACTTGGATGTTGGCGGTGCTGCTGGTATCGGTGTAGGTACGGGCAATGGGGCTCTCGATGAGGCTCGATTCCGGTATAAGAATTCCATTGCTGCTCTTCGTGAGGTTCTCGCAGCGATACCCAATTCTCAGAAGGTAAATCTCGAAACTTTAGGTCACTAACGGCGACGCTTGTAAAATCATTCTTCTTTGAAACTTCAGCCCTTTTTAGCATTCTGAATGGTTGTAAGTCTTGTGGTTCTCCGCAATTGTCTATATAATTGGCGAAATTTTGCAAATTTGCAAAGTAAGTTGCAGTATTTTTGCATGTCAGCAAAATGATTAATGGATACTTTATCTGTGAGCAGGCAAAAGCATTTGAAACAAGTGCTACTAGTTCGGCGTCATCACCGGCAGATCAAGCTGATATGGAGAAATTAGAAGAGCAAGCCTCCAATCTGAGAAAGGTAGTTTTCAGTTAACTATGAATAACCTCTGTCAATTATATTCTTGAAGTTGTAGAATTTATATATTCCTTTTCTTAGGTTCTTAATGGCATACATTCTATAAGGGGGCAGTTAGATAAGGTAAAAGTTCCGGCTGGACAACATTAGCGGGTCATTCTAATATAGCAATTTTATAACATCTCACTTCATCAAATTTAAAGCTGACATTGGACTTTAAAAGTGTTAATCTTATAAGATCTCTTCTTGTTCTTGATGATTGTTTGTTTTTATTCAATTATGTTTATTGATGAGTGGTATTAGTTTTCCGTCTACATTTCTTCTCTGAACCTGTGTTTTCCAATATAGGAACTTGTTAACAAGAATGCATATCTCAAATTGCTCATTGATCAATTACGAGATCTAATTACTGATATATCTACATGGCAAAGTCCGTGCTCTGTCTGAACTTCATATGGATGTTCTTGGGACAGAGATGCCTTCAGACTGAGGCAGCAACTGAGATCTGTGCAAGAGGTGATTCAACATCGCATTCCATAACTTTTATATTCATTCGCTGTAGTTTTGATCTAAAGTTATAGGAAGTTATTGTTTTTAAGATGGAAAATAGTTGTTCTGAAAGGAAAAAGAAAATCATATGAGAGAACATGTGAAGATCTTGTATATCATGTTGCATTGAGGAGCATAAAGCCTCTGTTGAGATGAATATGAGCATTTGGATAATTGAAATGACATTTTTCATCTGATCTCTATGTGAAATGACATCAAACGAAGTCCCAATTTATAGCCTGTTTTCTGGAATTTGAACCTTCAAGTGAACTAAGGATTCCTCTGGCAAATAGCCTACTGATATTTTTATTATGATGAGACTTGACATGTACTTAATGTAGCAGGTGGTAAATTTGGATCTGATATGGAAGCTTTGCTGCTTCTGTACAGTTGTTTTATGATATGCTAATTGTGTTAGCACATAAGGCTACTGTATTTAGGCCGTTGCTTGAATCTCACTTTTGGTGCTCTCAATCTCCTTATGTTGGTGAGTGCTGGAAAAATAAACTTTTAGTACTTTTACCCTACTTTACCCCGTCAAATTCTATAATACTTGCAGTTGGCGGTGAAGAAGTAATATCTCATGATCCTTAAATCTGAATATTGAACAAAGGTTTTAAGTAGCCATTTTAACCAAACTATGAATAGCGAAGGCCAAGTCCTTGTTGAATTGATTGGTTGTGCTGATGTATAAATTTAGGCAATGATGAAGAGATTTAGTGGATTCTGTGAAAGTATTCAGCTTCTTATCTGTGTGTATACGTTATCCCAATGATGCTAAGGATGTGGTTGAACTTTTTAAGCAATTTTAGCATTGTATTGATTCCCAGAGACTTCTCTGTAACACAATCCATTTAGCCACACTTGAAAATGTGGGATTAATCCGCATCTCTGTGAATACCTGTGTTCGATTTTTTGCATGATTATCAAACTAATTCCTATCTCAATTCTGATCTCAAAATATTATGTTATAATCTGCATTACTGTCTCGCTAATGTCCTCAACGCAATGTTATCTTTTCATAGTCATATTTTCATATTTGTCTCTCATGTAGTTCGTAACTATTGTTGTTCTCGTGATAGATAGATCACTAGGCAAATAATTAAGGTGGCAATAGGAAATTGACTTTCTTAATTCATCTTGCGGAATCAGTAGCCTCGGTTCAAACATTTTTTTTGAATAATTTACTAACCATGAAATGTTATGTACGACTCGCAATATTTGGGCAATAAAAAATTTGGGAGCTTGATGATTGAATATATTTCCAATTTTATGTTCAATAATCAACATTTGGGCATGTGAGAGGGAGAATCATGGGGATACTTTTCTATGAAGTATGCTTAAGGTGTGACATCTTATGGAGTTAAAAAAAAAAAAATTGAACTTTTGAAATCCATTCGATGATATATGTGGCTGGGACTAATTTGTCATTATTGCACCTGTGAATAATATCCATGTTTAAGCAAGCTCATAGATATCTTGACAGACGAAGCAATGGATAAAGCCTAGAGGGTGACCTTCCTAATGGGTAAAATGATTTAATGGTACTAAAATTTTTGCATGTGTATTAAATTAGTATTAAGAATCAGTACTGATAATTTGAAATTGAATTTTAGATTACAGTATCAAAAATCTTTTTGGTGGATTGTCCATATCAATATAAATCTACTAAAAGGTTTTTGGTATGTAATTTAAAACTCCATTTATTAGTATCAATTTGATATAAACTATTAATGTCTTACGCATAAAAGTTTTGAGACCATTGGATTATTCTACCCTAAAAATTGGAAGGATTCAGGAGGTCCAATTAAGTATGAAAACACCATGTTACTGTGGTGTTTTTTTTATGCTTAAAAACAAGTGAAAAACAATTTCCTCCGTCGGTGCCATTCGCATGTGCTGACCATTTCATCCAAGCATTATGATTCTCTCTGAAGCAACTGATGTCGAAGAAATTACGCCACATGTTTCGGTCCCAAAGTATATTAAAGGCTTGCACATCTTTTGCTGCTGAAAACTTTGGGCCATGATTTTGAGGTCTGTGTTCATTACCTACCGTACAGCACAAATGAGTAACAAAAGAGAATTAACGTCCCATCCCATCTGCATTTAATTGCAGATCTGTACCATTTTTACATTTGCATTTAAATGCCAACCCAATTTGGAAGAAAACTTCATGATTTCAAGCTTTGTTTGCGGCATATGTAACTCAGATAAATAACACCAAAAGTCCAAAACTAATACTTTACTGGACAATGTGCCTGAAAAATGCTTGAAAATGACCGAGTTACAATAATTTGTTACTTTGCTTGTTTTTATTATTCCTACTTTCACCTTCTTTTTTTAATCTGTAAGATAGAAATGGACGCCAATAGACAGATGATTGACTACTAATTATGGACTGAAGATCTGGTAGTGAGTGACGACCTCATATCTACAATGGCAGATTCATCTGCTCCTAACTTAATGGCCTCTTTGCTAGCTCTTATGAATCTGGAAATAGCACCTCTCACATAAGCGTAAGCTTCTCTCACATTCATCTTCTTGCTCATCTCATCAGGGAAGCTACTCAAGAAGTGATCACCGTTAAGAACAGCTGCTAGTTGAACTACCTCACTCTGAAACTCGGATAAGTTGCTATCTTCCTTTGCTTCTGTTTTTCTTAAAGGTACCACGTCCGGCAAGGTCACTGCAAACAATTTTTTCAAGGGTTTAAAACGTTAATATCTGCCAAGTTAGTAGAAAAAAGCAACAGATTGAGGATGTAATTTGTATACTTGGGCAGTCAGTTCTGGGTGATGTTAACTCGCCAACGACTCCTTCAAATGTGCCTGCCCATGCATCCCTGTGGGTTAAGAAATTGGAGTTGAGATTGAATATTTTCTTTATGGTTGCAGGGATTGATGAGTGCTCGAACTCTGAATTCGGAGCTGGTCCGTTCGCGCCACTTACCACTGAAAAGTACAGGGAAAAAAACAGAGGATCAGTGAGATTGAACTAATAAATTTTCTCATATAAAGACAATGACAGTGAAAGAATGAACTGAAAATTTAAATTTTTTCATTCAGAAGTATATTTTGTGGCTCATTAAGTTCGGACCAAACTACACTCATCCTTCGATTCTAATGGCTATTTTAATAAGTCCCAGAAACATTAACCACGATGAGAAGATTGCACGAACAAATACAATTCCGCATATGCCCAACTATTGAAGAAAAAGGAAAACAGAGAAAGAACCTATTTTGAAACAGAACAGAGTTCAGATGATTAAAAAAAAGGATTTAAGCTTACCAGAGCCTTTTTTGATCCAAGGGGATACCATAATTGTGGGCACACGAACACCAAGTCTATCAAACTTGAAGAAATATGGGGCAGGGCCAGTATTCCCATCTGGGTTAGGAACATTAACAAAAGGGGTCTTCACATGATCATAGAACCCACCATGCTCATCATAAGTAATGACCAGAAGAGTCTCATTCCATTGAGGGCTAGCTCTTAATGCCTCGTAAACCTCTTTCACAAGTTTCTGGCCATTAGCAACATCATGAGATGGGTGGTCGTCATTTGCAGGCAATCCCTTGAGATCGAAATACCTTGGTTCAATTACAGTTAAGCTAGGTAATTTCCCATTTCTAGCATCTTTCTTAAACTTCAAATCATACTGATGAAACTTAAAGATATACTTCAATTTCCTCAAGTTCCTGTAAAACAGAGTTGTGGGTATGTTTTGGAAGTAAATCCCAAAATTCTTACCATTCTCGTGAAGTGAATCAAAGATTGTTTTTTGAGGATAACCTTGTGCCAATTGCTTCTTAACATGGCTGGTTGAGCCATGAGAAGTAGCAGAGTACACGAATAGTCTATTGGGCTGTGTTGGGCCAGGGATTGAAGAAAACCATCTATCAAAAATTGCAAATTCCTTTACCAGAGCACCATAGACTGGCACAGATTCAGGCCTAAAACCTTTCATGACAGTCTCAGAGAGATTTGGAGACATGGTGAGAGCTTGTTCAACAAAGCCAATCATCGAAGGAATTGAGCCATTGCCGAATACCTGTTGCTCCACAGCTTCAAAGGAGTGGCCAGGATCTGGATCCACAAACTCTGCATCATCTGTAAAGCAAATGGATTGTTGGCCTGGATTCTTGGTCGATACTGGGTTACATTCTCTCCCTGTCACACCATTTATTGCTGGATTAATAACTTTCTTCATCCACCCAATCATATGATCAAAAGATCTGTTTTCCATAACCAAAACCACAATAGTCTTAATAGGACTTTGCTGTTGGGCTGTAGAAACACAGGAAAGAGTGAGAAACAGCAAGAAAATGGAGGAAAGAGAAGGTGCTCTGTTCCTAAATCCTCCCATGGCTGCTTGCTAAGAGGATAAGCTTTTCAGGCAAATGGGTTTGTTTTCTTAAGGTTTAAAGATATTGGCTTTGGCTTTTATGTTGGATTTGAGATTGGCAAGTAAAATGAAATAAATCGAAATGGGTATCTTGTATATTTGTTGCTGTATATTTCTTTGTTTCCTCGGATATTTTTTTTAAGTAAGAAAACAATACAATACAAGGCAGAGGGGAGATTCATTAAGTTAGTATGGGTACAGACACCAAAACAGAATAAAGAAGCTTCTGGTTTTAATTGTTATGCTCTCTTTTGCTTTTATTGGTGCTTTTAAAAGGGTAATTGATTAAAAGTAAAAGCGAGAAATTGACATTATCAGACAGATTTTACCATTCTGTAAATTTTACTAAAGAAAATCTTGTGGGTAAGATTCATCAAACATGGCCACACTGACCATTTCTTTCGCAGATTCAGTTTTACTGTTTGAGTATGATTTAGAGATACTTTGACAGAGTTATGGATTGAGCTTATACAGTATCACACCAAACTATTGTCATCAGTATCACCGGAATGGATTTAATCAGGAGAGATGACTGTAATCTGAGGGTTACAGTTGTTGGATTCGATTTTAAATAGAAAAATTGGCAATTTGACTATAATTCTTATAGTGGAACCATTATATATATATATATATGGAAACAAAAAGCAAGCAAGAATGTCAAGAATATCTATAAGAAAGACAAAAATGAGTAGGTCGGTATGTAATTCCTCATTTGATTTCATTTGAAAGCACATATTAGCCCTTTCACATTTGTCTCTGCTGGCAAATATTAGGCCTTCTTCTTCTTTTCATTTAAGTGTCCTTTAAAATAATTACAAAAGATTAAAGTAAAGAAAACATAAAACAACTTTAATTCTTAAAAAAAAACACTTCATTTTTTTTAAAAATATTTCACATCAATTTCTGTTATTGTATTATTTTTAAGCAAAAATCAGCCCTCAATGGGTACTTGAAAAAAAAAAGATGTAGAAACAGTGTAGATAGTAAGAAATAAAGATTAAAAAAAAGATAAATATTACTTTCTTAATTTTTTTGAAAGCCCATAAAATAAAATAGAAAAATTTATAAAAAGAAATGATATTGAAAATGGAAAGGGAGGGAGTATCTCTAATTACCTTATTAGCAGTTTGACACCAACTATCAGTTTTCATTGCGAGGGTGTCTCTATAATCTGCATATGGCATATGTTTTCCATTATTGCTTATCAGTGCTTTCTTTTTGTTGTTACTTGTCAAGTCTTTAGTGCTCTGCTCTCTTTCTGTCTTTTTTATTTATTTATTTATTTTGAATTAACCCAAAATACTTTTTCTATTAAATTATAATTTTAAATATTTTAATACATTATTGCATGATATTATTATGTATTCTTTGCATTATTTGTTCTATACGAGTCAATGACTCTCTCTCTCTCTCTCTATATATATATATAGAGAGAGAGAGAGAGAATATAAATGGAAATCCCATTAAAGTTAGTAAACCTTTTTAATTTTTTAATTATAAGTTGTTAATTCTGAGACATCCAGACCGATATTTGTTCGGTTGAGCCATTCAAGTATTTTAATTTGTTCATAATGAATGTTAATATAATATAATAAGCATAGTGTATAATGAAAATAAACATTATATGGTTATGATAACTTTGAGTAGATTTTTTGGAAGAGAAATAAATCTTAAATCCTAATAATTTTTTGAAATAAATGCTTTTATTGAGGCTTTAATCCTTTTTTTTTTCTTTTCCGATAAGGTAATGTGGTTGAGTTGTATTATTTTGTAAATTTTAATGAATTTACCTCCATAATCAATATAATCAAAATTAGATCATTTACATCCAAGCAATGAGATCTATATGAGAAACGCAAAAATGTCTCTTGTAATCTGATACCAAAAATATTGACTGTAAAATTTACGTTTTCGATGCATTAATGCAAGTTACATATATGAAAACTTGTCATGCTTATAGCATTATAACAATAATTATCTGATTTTCATAAAATATTTTTAGGCATTGTTCTAGTTTTCCAGCAAGTCAAGAAATGTTGAACTTTGTCAAAAAAAAAACAGCTACTGAATATTTAAAGAAAAATTCTCTTTTTTTTTGTTTGATAAAAAAATTCTCATTATCATAATGTTCGGAGAAAGCAAATAAATAATTGATGAATAATTTTTCACCGCATTTGGGAATAAAGATACCATTTAATGTTATTTAATATTATTTAATAGATAATTACTCATGAAATCATAATTAACCATTGAAAATTTATATATATATGATCTAGCTCACAAAATAAAAATAATTACTCCTAATAAATTCTAACAAACTGAAAACGATTATCTACAAAACTACAAAACAACAATGCATTGCTGTTATAAATAAGGCATTCATTCTTCATCCTTCCCTCAAGTTGGAGCATATTGCAGAAACAAGAAGTCCAACTTGCAACAGATACAATAAAAAATAAGGACAACCAACATCTTGGTAAAAATATATGCAATTAGAGAATGAGAATCAACATGTTAGGAAAGGATAAAACCATCTTGATAAAAACATTTTATCCACAAGATGAAAATCAAAGATAGAATTGATTAAAATATATATGACCATTTGATTATCACACCAAAGTGAGATAGGAAGTTGCACTTCTGAATTTTCTTAGTTGATTTTTTTTTGAGAATTAATCATTTTCTTAGTATATCTCTAATAAATGTATTTTATAATCACATATACAAATAATTATTTTTTAATCTTTTAATATATAGGATATATAAATTTTATTAGTCTATATAAAAAGAAACGAATGTAGTTATGTGTTACAAAGAAGATAATAATTGTTGCGAAAATTGAATGCTATTCTTTGTTAATTAATGATTGAGTTATTATTAATTGGAAACATGATAACGTATTAAGACAATGAAAATTGATGTCATACTTTGCTAATTTTAATTTTCACGTACTCCGTAATCTGTAGGAGCGGGACAAGTGGGGATCCACTCATCTATCTACATCAGCTTTGGCTTTTTCCTTTTTTCTTTTTTTGAAAAAGGGGAATTGATTAGCCACTTTAGGCCCTTGATGAACGGAAAGAGAATTTCTTTTCGAATTTCTCTTTTATAATACTTTTAATTTATCAAAATAATAATATTATCCTTACAGTGGAAGAAACTACTGGCCTATAAAGTAAATAATTTTCGATTCATGAGAAAAATTTAGCGTCCAGCTTTTTGATGTGTTAAAGAATATAAAAAAAAAAAGTTATGAAGGATTGAAATAATAAAATTATGTACTTATGAAATAAATAATTGCTAAAATATATTTATTCTCTTGTCTTTGTAAGGCGACGTGGGTGTATGTGAAGTGTGAACGCTGACTCTTTGGTCCAAACTTGAAAGGCGAATTGGAAAACAAGAAGTCCGAAAAGATAATTAATAGCTTCTATAATCTGACATTCAACTTAAGAAAAATATGTACAAAAGACCATTTTAATATACAATTGAATATAACTGCTAAATTTGAATACTATATAATTAAATAATATAAAATGATATAAACTTAAATATATATAAATTTAAATTAAATGAATATATACGTCATAATAACATGTCAACACGTTTATAATATAAAATATATATATATATATAATATAAATTTATATATGAATTAATTTATAATGCATTATGTTAAAATTAATTATATTAGCATATGTAAGTAAATATTAATAAATTAATTGTATAGTTATTATATATTAATGTATTTTTTATTAATATTATACTAATATATTTAGTAACTTACAATAATTTTATTTGTGTGAGATATTTATTTGTAAATTTTAAAGTTTTTTAATTTAAATTTTCTATATTTTTTTTAATCGTATCGTATCGTATAATTTTTATACATTTAAATACGTTAGTTTAATAGTTTCTAATTTTATGGTGTCAATATGAATTATAATATTGTCATACATGTGTTTTTAATTTTAATACACTTAATTAATTGTGTCATTTTCGTATTTAGTATAATTGTATCATATATAATTAATGATATGACACAATTAGAGACGTGACATAAATGAATTGACAGATGTACAATTAATACTTAACGATGAAAAAAATAAAAGTATTTAATTTATTCTAAAATATTTTGATTTTGAGGAAATAACAGTTGTAAAATTTACATTAATTAACAAACAAGAACAGCGAGCTAAGTAATGATGCAACTAATTTGTTATAAACAATGATGGAAATTGTCCTTTGCTGAAACGAGAGGAGTATATTTTGCTGCTCGAACATGGAGGTTGATCCGCTGCTGATTGGAACAAATAGTGGCAGCGTCAGTAGGCGGCTGCAGCTTATTTTTGGTTTGCTAGTAATGTTGCTTTGCTGTTATCTCTCTTGCTGCAACTTCGCTGCCCTTACCTCTGCCATCATTTACAATTTGATTATCAGATTCCTTTAACATCTGCAGTTATTGATCAGTCGTAAATTTTTCCTTAACAAATTAAAATTTATGTTGCCAAAATATTACAAGACTCAAAAATCAAGGCTTTAAGTATAAATTATCCGCAACTATTGCTATTATATCTCATCCCATTTTAACAATTTTATTTGTTGGAAATTTAAAGAAAGAATGAAAAGAAAAAAACATTTGAAATTTTATTGAATTGAAATGACGGACTTTATGCATGTGGAACAAAATGTGGTAATGTTTATATAGAGATACGATCACTTTAACATGTTGTCACAATTTTGAATATGCTCATTGTTCCGCTTTAACAATAAAATAAGACACTAACATATTATTCCTCTAATAACAATAAAATAAGAAACCAACATTAATTTTGAATTTTAAAATAAAATATTAATCTTTAATTTTCGAATCATGCTTCAACATAATTAGCGTTTGATTGATACTCAAAAAGTTGAACAATCCTTTTACTAATTTAATTACTATGCGTCGAATAGAGAGAAGTCAGGATTTTAAGTAGGGAGAAGTCGGAAATCACCTGCTAGCCTAATGGCTAGCTTCTCTTAGGAAAAGAACAATATATTCATATTCCAATTGGCATCTTCTAATTTCTCGTTGGCAACATGGGATATGGCCAAACAGAGGGTAAATGCAAAACTCCATACTTCGGCCTCCAAAAATTGCCAGCCTAAACATACTCTTAACCCACAAAATTAAGCCCAGACAACCGACCCGCTGTAGGATTTGTCTACAAAGTGGAAATGAGCCGGCTGATGGAGTTTTTCTTAATATCATCTATGGCGTGCTTGAGTTGAGGGTATTGATATTTTCATTTTTATTTTGGACATTTACGTTTCTTGTTGTTAATACGTTCTTTCTTCTCTTTCACTCGGCTTAAAGAAGTTAGCAGAATAACAAACGGGAAAATAAATTCTGCAGCGATGTTCATAGCTTCACCCTATGACTTCTAAACCTACAACGAGAGCTGGCGAACCAAAGAATTTTGGAACCGATAATTTAAATGTTCAGAAATCGAGTGGCCCATTTTTATTTTTCTATACCCCAACAAATTCTCTAAATTCAAGTCAAGGAGAAAGAATACATAGCAGCAGCTGTTAATACATGTGAAGTTTGTAATTCTCCGCACCGAGAAAATGAGCTTTTTCTTGTACATATATGTAGTTCTCAAAAACAGATATCAAGCACAAGATGTGCCCCTCCCAAACCAATTCCATTTTGGTGATTTTTAGTTGAGGAGAAATTCATTTGTCTGAACTTGTAAGTTTTCAAAGTATTCAGTCACTAACTGGATCTTCGTAAGTATGCTAATACGCCAAACCCAGCAATCAGAGCGGCGCCTGCTGCAACAGCACTGTATGCAGCAGCCCATGCATCTTGACGCGCATAATCCATATCTCCTGATCCTGAACTAGGAGCTCTTCTACGACCACGTACTCCGGAATAATCTAAATGCAATCTCAGACCCTGAAAAATTCATTACTACCAAATTAAAAAACAGCAGTCTAATATTCTATTGAAATATAAATACAAGAGGGTTCAATAGGATAAAGCTATTTGTTCCTACTTCAGATTACATGCTGTAACAAGAACTCCAGGTATTCTATTGGTGATTGTTAAGAGTTTTCTTAAGATGATTCTTTTCTAACTAGTTACCATATAGGTCTCTGTGTCAAGAAGACAATAGAAAATTGCTCTCTCGCCAGTCCTTTTCAAAAGAAGGCATGGATAAACCAATGCATAGCAAAACATACCTTCAAACCAGCTAATTTTGCATGCTCCACTGCTGTTACAAGATCATTATCTGACTCCAGAACAACCTTATCGTGGTCTTCATCTTCATACTTCAGAGAGTCAAATATATTAGCAATAAATGAACACAGAGAATTAAAAGTCCCCATTATAAAATATGTAGTTCATTAGATATACCAGAATTTGAGGCAAGTTGTTACGCTCAATGTCATCTCCTAGCCTCTGAAGGATTGCAGTTATTAGATCTGTCAAGCTTCTTGTGTCTAGCCGAAAGCAAAACCATATATTAAATCAACATTCTATTACATGAGAATCATAATTTAATTCAGAAACTGAACCCGTGATTTGATGGTATTTAAATCTTCTAAACCAAATGCATGGCTAAATATAAAAATCACAAATATATTTCAGTATTATTGAAGTTTATGACTTCTAGTGGGAAGTCAACCAAAATCATACTCTGGCAACAAAACTCCATGAACTAAATAGATGCCTCATGCAAATAGAATGAGCATAAATAGCCATCAGTTAGCCTTGCATTACCAACATATGAAAATTTTTACCAGAAGTGAATCTGTGCATTCGACCTCTCTTGTCTTCAATTTTGAAACCAAATGTATTCAACAATGCCGATGAAGTGTAAGCAAGAGATCTCTCTCCTTCAGAGTGCAATTTCAAGGAACCATCACTGAGATGTCACCAAAATAAATACGTGTAAGTAAATACTGATGGAAAAAAACAAGAATTCTATCATAATGACAAGACCAAAGTATATAACCTCCGTGTATCTTCTTCATCATCATTAGGACTTAAGGCCATAGCAGAATCCCAAAATTTTTGCATCATTGAATTTGTTGCCTCATTACTAACTCCAGCAGTACTTCCAACCTGATCAGTGAAAAAAAAAAGCAATTAGAATGTTCTTTTATTCTGCTCCAGGATAAAATCATAATAATGCTTCACATGAAAGATAAGGGTGCCTCCCGGATGAAAGGCAAAATGCCATCTATTATTGGCTGAGATACAGAATTGAGGGTCCACGTCTTTCCTTAACCCTCCAATGAGAAGTATTTAAATGCCAAGTAACATTACAAGTAAAAATAACTCACAACCACCATTACAAGACACAAGGATAACCTCCACTATTATTATTGTTGTTGTTTCTCGAATCTGTGCATACATTACACCTAATATACTATCAAATATAACTGATTCTGACAATGCAACTCGCTCAGACACAAACTATAGTGCAGTAGAGCACTACATAGTTCAATAAGGCATGTCCCTGACTTACTGTTGCCACCGCAGCATAAGCAATATGAATCACGTCAACAACAGCAACCACAGTCCCCTCTGCAGATAATCAGCCCGGGTCATCAGAAAATAAGGTAAGTAAAATAGATCATTGTACTCCATCTAAAACTTAAGTATTTTTACCCTTATCTATTACAGGAAGGTGCAAGAATTTCCCCTCATGCATGAGATGCAGAGCATCAACAATTGGTGTCTCAGTGGTTGCGCATTCAGGGTTAGGAGTCATAACCTGTAGATAAAGCACAGCGCCAAAATAAGTACTATTTTCTCTGGGTTGCATATTATAATGTTATTTACTTTTCACTAGCAAAGTACAGTAAATACTAATGAAAGGTGCATATTATAATATTATTAATGAAAGATTAAAGATGCATATTGTAATTTAATTTATTTTTCACTAGCAAAGAAGTAGAGTACATGCATGATCTGTTCAACAGAGCCACTTAAAGTACCTTCTCCACAGGAGTGGAATCTGCTGGAAGATTTTGTGCTAAAAGTCGCATCAAGATATCCTTTGATCTGAAAGAAAAATGCACAGATTGTAACATGCAATAAAGAAATGATTTTATTTTAAGTGTAAATTTTCAAATAGATAAAAAGAGAAAAAAGATTGGCATGTAAATATTTTTCTTGATCCAATGCTACATGCAACTACAAACTAAAAAAAGACTCACGTTAAAATTCCCTGTGGTTTCTGGTCAACAACCACTACTGCAGAGCTTGAACGATATTCAATCATCTTCTTTGTCACGTTCAAAACTGTTTCAGTTGGCGAAACTGTTAAGACCCTGAAATAGTACAGAATGCATCAAACTAACTTGGAGAATATTTCTCATAAAATCTATAGAGAATGCAACAAAAAAATCAATAAATTAAATATTACCTACTTTGAATTCTCTGGAATTATTGTGGATAAGGATGGTCTAAACATCCGATCTCGAATTGTCTCAATGAATGTATTAGATCCTGCATGTCAACCCAAAAAAAAAAAGTGTCTAAGAAATGTAGGAAACTAAATAAATAAATTCCGTACTACAGTATATAGAGACAAGGAATGCCTAAAGAATTAACAGTCTAAAGGTTATTAATAAGAACGTTTTCCACCTACCAGACAAAGATGTCCCCCAATTTTTTTCTACGCCTTCAACAGCAGCAGCAATAGCCTTTCCTTTTTCAGCTGCCCTTTCCATACGAGCAATAGCATCATATAAACACTTTGCTATGTCAAGTAAAGCAATAACTTCTCCATTTTCCACTACAGGCAAATGTCTAAATTTTCCTGAACAAACCAATATGAAGAACACATGTAAGGGTTCTGATGTGAAATAGTAAGATAGAGTTCACACGGTTCTCAGTGTTCTGCCAACCTTGAACCATCTTCTGAAGGGCTTCCACAGCAAGAGTGTCAGAAAGAACAAAAATTGGATTCCTAGTCATAATTTTAGAAACAGGTGTCTCCTCAAGATTAATCTCACGGGCAATAACCCTTGTTGCTATGTCCTACAATTAAAAAGACAATGATACGTAAAACAAATTGTATGGAGGTCAAGATAGCAAAAAAAAAAAAAAGGATTTTTTTTGGTCAATTTAACAAGCAAAAAGTCATAGTCGGACCTTGTCTGTAAGGATTCCACAAAGTAATGCATTTGAGTCGGTTAGCAATAATGCATCAACTCTACGAGCAGCCATACGTCGACAAGCCTCTAGGATAGTTGTGGTTTCAGGTACTGTCAAAGCCTTTGACAGGCGCAGCCTTTTAACTGTACGCTCACCAGTGAGTCCCCTGGTCCAAATAGAGATGTAAATTGAAGACTACACCAGAAGATTTGGAGGAAGCACATGTGTAACAGTACCCATATCTAGGTGCTTCAACTATAGGTGCAATTATATTCTATTTGGTATCAAAAAGTATATTCCAGGATCTTTATGAACCTAATAAGAAAAGCCTGGGATGTGAAACTAGACAGAACCATGCTGTCAAAGTATTGCTATTAAAGTTTCTGTTTAGAATAAAAACCAATAACTGATTATGAAGAAGCTGAGAATTTGATTATTTAACAAGTGGCCAAAAGAATGCCCTGCATCACCTATTCTAATTAGCTCAAGCATCACAACACTAATCAGGAAAGAGATGGAAAATGAAAGAGTGGAAAGCAAAGAGTCTTATGAATTGCTTGGAACCTTATTTTGGACAAAGGGGGAAAAGAATTCTGATAAGATTCCTTACTTCCATCAAACCCCAATTTTTAAGTTATGCTATACTGGGGGAATTAGAAGAGAAAAGTGAAGATTAACCACACCTGGAATTAAACATAATTCATTCAAAAAAAATGCTTGAAGAACATATAAGGAAAGATCATGTTTGATAATTAAATGATGCCCACTACAGTCTAATTTGATAATTAGGACAAATAAAAGAAGTTGGAATGAAGCCTTCATTCAGTTTTCCTGGTGTTTGGCAACCTATAATGCACAAATTGGGTAGTGGAGAATCACAACAATAATGATTTTATCATCTGCCTTTCTTTACCACACGAGAGCTAGGTATTAGAAATAATAAATGGAAATGCTTTCACTTCCATCCTCAAATCCTAATTCCAGCAATAACCCAAGCCTGTACCTCATCAATAAATTTACCCAAAATCATCAATGATTTGTTTTTCCTTTCATATTAAAAAAATAGATCCATTGACTTGCATGGCATATTGGAGTTGAAACAACTCTCATTTGTACTAATGAATACAGCTCTGCTGTCCTCTTTCAAACTCCAGAAATTTTCACCATCACTTTAACTAGCTTACCAGGTCAATTAACTCTACAATATTGAATGTGAATGGTCAGATGACTTAAAAAAAAAAAAAGGAAACAAGGCAAAAGCCAATAAAAGTACTAAATATCAACAGTGATGACCAGCAAACCATTTACAGAAGGGAAACGACAAACTAATAACTAAGTCCACTGGTTAAACTCTTTGCATCAGAGATACACCATAGAGCAGCTCTTCACAATATAAAGTATTAATATTGGAAAAATATTTTTCTTTTCGCGAAGAATTGCAAGAATAACTTTAATTGGTTATTCCAAAATTAGTCCTTTAATTTCATTAGCTACTCTCCCAAGTGGTAAGACAAAAATTTTCTCATCCATCTCATTCTTAAAAAGAAAATTCACCTAACTCAGACTTATTGAATAACCACATAATGAACATGAAGTGGGCAATTCAGGCAAAAAAAAAAATCGTGTAACTTGAAGAACCCAAATGTCAAAGCAATGTACCCGGGACGAGAAGAGGAAAACGATTTTCGTGTAGAATCGGGGGCTCCAACATTTTCGGATGATTTCTTCCTTCCAATTTGAGAAGAATTTGTCAATGACATACTTCTCCTCGAAGATCCACCTTGACTGGCCATCTTCACCAACAATCCACGCACAATTCCCTATCTATTACCCTCCTCAAAATTCCTGCATCCAAATTACCGCATAGCTCAATCACCTAAAATTTCAATTTATAAACATAGATTACTTTTCCACTTGAATCACTAATTCTTATTTTGAAGAAAAAAAATATTTAACCTATCAAAATTTCATTAATAGTAAAAAGAAAAAGAAAAACTCACCAGAGTGGCAAAAACTGTTGTATTAATATCAAAATAGCAATGAAGATTTCAATCAAGACATAAAAATTAGATGCACACGATCGCAGATATAACCGAGAGAAAAAAAAGACCATACAATCTAACCGTAAGGAGTTCAAATTAAGATTCTGAAGGGAAGAAAAGTGGCCGATTAAGAGAGTTGGAATTTTGCAGGGAAAAAATTATTTTTGCAACTGCAGGTCGGGAAGGTTATCGGAAAATTACCAATTTCCGTAATGTTCACCGACCGGCGAGCCAGGGAGAGGGAGAGAGAGAGAGATGTGGAGGTAGGGGAGGTGGAGGAGAGAGAAGAAACCCTAGGGAGGAAGTGCAAATGTTGCCATGAGATGGGAGATTGTCCAATGATAATTGCGCACGTAAACGATTTTAACTGAAATTGCTCCAATTTCACAGGGAAT
Organism: Triadica sebifera; assembly: GCA_023653625.1. Lineage (NCBI taxonomy): Eukaryota > Viridiplantae > Streptophyta > Magnoliopsida > Malpighiales > Euphorbiaceae > Triadica > Triadica sebifera. The sequence goes on from CM042903.1 coordinate 27,499,959, forward strand.
ATTAAAGGCTTTTTCCTTAAACGGTCGATGTTGTTCAATTTTTTTTGGGTAAATTTTTAATTAACCGTGCTGTCATAAGGCCAAACTGGTCAACTAGTTCCATATTTTTTTCTTCATTTTGTTTACCAATGGTCTAATACCAGCTGGAGACAATTATTTATTCCCTTTGTCACATGCTTGAGTATTCATTAATTTTATTCCCTAAAAACTTATATTTTTTATTTTTGATAAATTAATAACAAAGTTAGTTACTAATTGGGTTCATTTAAATTAATACATATATTATAAAATAATTATAATAAATATAAAATATCACATATTCAATATCCAATATCCAACTCTGCCTCGATAATGGGTAGAAAAAATAATAATCAATTGTTTAAATTATTTCTTTTTATTTACATTAATTCTCACTTTCCATATCTTGAATTCAAGACTCAGTTGTATAAAAAAAAAAAATTATAATTATAGTGACAATGAGATGTAGTGTTGTAATTTAGACAATTGTTCAAACAAGTTTAAGAATGATTAGGACTTTGTAGATGCAAAAATAAGAGGGATTTGTCAAAATTAAAGACAATACAAGTTATTTTGGATATATGTTAGTACTTATAATTAACATAGCTAATTACGAAAGTTGAATTGGGATGTAATTTGGTAGGCGTGTGTTGATTCTGAGTGGGCCCACTCTCAACTCCACGTACGAGTCAGCGTCAGCCGGAAAATGTTGGATTGTGTGATATAGATGTCTGAAGATGAAGCAATCTGCCACGTGTATGGTCGGAATGCGATGTGAGAGTGGATGTGGGAGCATCTGCGTGGAGAATGAGAACCAATGACGCCCAATCGCCCATACCTGAAGAAGAATAGAGTTGCAATTTGAGAGGGGGAGAAATTCAGATGAGTGCTGGATGGTTTAAGATACAAAATTAGTGGTTGAATTTTTTTCAGGATTTATCAGGTCATAGTTAGTTATTCATTATTTATGGTAATAAGGGTGTATATATATATACACACACATAAGTTCAGATGCAAAAGGCTAAAAGTTGTGCATCTAAGAGACTGAGAAAAAAATGCATGGACCTTTTTTTTTTAAACTCATAAATTTTGATTTGAATGTTGCAATTAAAACCGTAATATTTTTTCATAAGTTTTTAGTATTTGATTGTGTGTAAATTATCGTTAAATATACAAAATTTTATATATTTTATTTTATTTATTCAAAATTTTAGATAATGGATTAAAATCTCATCATATTCTCTTAACATAATAGATCTTGATCTTTTCAAATATTTATGATATTTATTTATTCATTTACGAACGAATAGTTAAGATTAGACTAATAATATGTATTATGTTGTTTGGATGAATATGAAGGGATTCTAATCAATCATTTTTTTTTTAAAAAATTGAAAAATATTTGATTAATAAGAGAAGATGCTTAACCCCATCATGCAAGGGTTCTCTATGAAGTGGATAAGTGGATGAATGAACTAATTCTTTACATAAAACTAAAAGTAATGAAAGGTCCTTTGCGTGAGGATATAGTTCAAGAGGGCAGGAAATGGGAGCATTCAATTGGTCATATATACTAAAAATATATAATTATATATATATATATATATATATATATATATAGTAAGCAGAAATTAATAGATTCTCACAAATGCCATAGTTTGAGGCTTTAATATATATTAGTGTTCTTTTATTCCATAATATATTAATATGATTCATTTCTTGCAAGAAAAGAATGGTAATGTCTCAAAAGTTAAGTTCAAAATCGGTCCCACTATTGGAATACAGTAGTTATTAAATGGAGTGGCAAATCATATCATATCTGTAGCAGTATCAGTCACTGAAACAATTCAGAACATTATTAAAAGTTTGGAGTTTGTAAAAATTTGGGTAGTAGAGTGGGTGATCGGAGCAATGGCGGATTGGGCACCCATATTGATAGGAGTGACACTATTCATACTTCTTTCTCCTGGGTTAATATTCCAGCTTCCAGGGAGCACTAGGAGTGTCGAATTTGGGAGCTTCAACACCAATGTAAAGGCTATAGTTGTTCATACCCTCATCTTCTTTGGAGTTTTTACCATCCTCATTTTGGCTCTTGGAATCCGTATCTACACCGGCTAATTTTTGATCTCTCTGTAATCCATAATCTCACAACTTACTTTAAGTTTGATACGTAGATTCTTTCCAGATTTCCTCCCCAAAATTTGTTGTTCTCCCAGTTTGCCTTCATAAGGATTAATAAATTGATTCATCTGTTTTGACTTTTTACGTTCTTGTATTTCTCTTTTTTCTCGATATGCGGTTGTTTGGCAATAGTTTGATGTCCTCAACAGTGTAATAATATCAAAAGAAGGTGTGACTTAACATCAACCTGTGGAAATATTTAAAGGAGTGTGGAATGGGAAGGGCCTAATAGGCCGGCCTATCACTGACTTCATTAAGAAGAGAAAGCCCGAGTCTGGGACTGGGTCACATCCGTGGAAATGCAAAGAAGATCTAAGGATCACAGCCGTTGAAAAACTAAACCGAAAATTGGACTGTTCACACGTTCTGGGGAGTCACTCTTTTCTCGTCGCGAGAAGCGTCCACATCCAATCAATGCATTTGTCGATTAGTGTCTCCCACCGCATCCAGATCCCACCCGCGTCTCCACTTTTTGTTATTGGTCTTCACTAGAATCCGATCCTTGCTTCTTTTTCTCTATCTTCTCTTTCGATTTTCATAGTCGGCGCCTGGTATTTTTTAGAAGATGGCAGATTGGGGCCCAGTAATAGTAGCGGTGGTGCTGTTTGTGCTGTTATTGCCGGGGCTGCTGTTCCAGATACCAGGTAAAAGTGGAGTGGTTGAGTTTGGGAATATGCAGACGAGTGCTGCTGCTATTTTTGTCCATGCCATTATTTACTTTGGGCTTATCACTATCTTCCTTGTTGTCATAGGTGTTCATATCTACACTGGCTAGTCCCATCTCTCCCGCTCTCTCTTTTATATAATGATGCCTTCGTTTTCTGCTTTCTTTTTCTTCCTATTTCCGTTGTCTCTTTTGTGTGATTGTTATGGTTTTATTTCAGTTTTGGGTCTCTTTCTGAATTTAATGGATCGATTTCTGTTTGGCAACTCGCCTTAATTTTATTTTATTTGAGAATCGTAGCTATTAAAAAATAAAATAATGGTAACAGATAAGAAACTACCATGTAATTGTAAGGAAGAGATTCGAAGTTGGATTATGGGGAAAGCCCCTACAATTAACTGGGCTACAGCAGCTGATTTTCAACTACCATCTAATTTAGTGGATGAAATTGAGGCTTCTGTTAAGAATAATAATCGTAGGAAAGAATACCCAATATTGGGCCTACTTTATTTGTGTGTATAGAAAATCATCAACAAAAGCTGCAAATTTATGCAATGAATTTACTCTTTTTCGCTTTTGCTGTCATAATCTGCCATTGATTTATCCCTTTTTATAAGACGGAAATCCAGGTGACCTAACTCAAATGAACCCTCATTTCACTCCATATGTATCTTCTTCTCGTTGTTCCACTTCCTTCACCGAGGTTGAAATTGAATTTTTAAATGGTATTTTGAGTCGAATAAAAATGAAGAGTAAATTTGTACCTTTTTTTACATAATTTTGGGGCAAATTTGCATCTTTTGCTCAAAGGGTTAAAACTTAAAAGTATATAAATATGCCTCTAAAAAATATCCAATTTGTTTTTTTTTTGGGTCAATTATCCAGCGTTTCAAAATTAGTACAAAATTGATCAAATTTGACGGAAATGCCAGCTAAACAGACTGAAGTTTTTTTTAATAATAAAAAATGCCATGTAGGCTTGCCACATAAGATTATCTAAAAACAGAAATACAAATTGAATTATTAATGAAAGCAAACCCAAACCAACCCACTTCTCCTTCTACTCTGTCTCTGCTCCTCCACCCCCTTTCTTCTTTCCAAAAACACAAATCGTTCCTCTCCTACCCAGATCAAAAATCAATCCTTTTGAACAAGTTAATAGCCAATGGCCCGAGGGTCCTCTACGAAATTCATGCAGATTTTTAGTAACTAATGGTCGGCAAATGAATTAGGTACGATTTACAAATATAAATCAAACCCAGCACAGAAATGAGATCAAGTTGTTCAGCAAACCCAAAATTAATCAACTCTTTTAGTGGAATTTGATCGAGGAGACTGAAAGATTCTTGGGAGTAAGAAAAATCTATAGAAAAAATTGCTTTGAATATGCTGCTTTGGAATGTGAAATTCCTGCATCTGATATAGCTTCTACATTCCCAGATTCATAATTACCAACAAACCCAAAATTAATAAATAAGAAAAAACTTCAACGCATTCAAAAAGCAAACAAAGCTTAGACTCAAAACGGAGATCAAGATTTACACTGAGACATAATTGAACTCTATCAGAAAATAAAAATAAAACAAAGGAACTCTATTTTCCAGACAAAAAAAAAATTGAAGAAACAATTGCAACTACAATGGACAGGGACATAAAGTTTTGACTTAAATTTTGATGCTGATTTGAAAATAATAGTTGGGCCAAAGAGCAAGTTAACCAATTAGGCTTGCGGCCCATTTATATTTCAAAGTCAGATTCTACCAAAGTAGAGTTTAACTAGGACCTTTTGATAAGGTAGTTGAATCTTATATAAAATATTATGTGTATTGTTCAATGCATGCTCGTTCAGTGATCAGGACAGTAAGGTCTCGAATTCGAAACTCCATCTCTCTTATTAAAAAAAAAAAGAGCCAATTCCTCAAACACATGCATGCAGGAAATTTACATGATATTTTCATACCATGAATATTATGTTGTCTTATTGCAAAATGGAAGCGTAATGAAGGAGAAGTACATAATGAGCAATTTGACATGCAAAGGCAAATCCATTGTTATAACTGATTTGAAAATCCACAAATAATAAACTTTTTTAATGGATAGAATATTGATTTTGCAAGTCACCCTTTTGCTGAATAGAGACCTTTTCGTTCAGCTTTGTGCTCTTATTCATTCTTGTTGAACTATCAACTGGTCTCTTTTCCTTTTAGAAGGAAAGCAAACATGTCCAACTTCTTGTATTACATTACCCCTTGCTTCAAGAGAAAAGCCAGTGCTCCGCCTTTGCCCCTCATTTGGAAAAGCTCGTTTACGTGTCACTGATCTCCTCTTTGTTTTTGTCCCACTCAAACTTGCAGTTTAACTTTAATTTGGCCCTCTTTGCTCTTCAAATTCATGATCCTAATTAGGAAAATGATTCTTCTATTGAAAATTATACAATTTATAAAATCACTGCTACTATGTATGCTAATTGATAATCACTCTTTTTATGTGGATTGATTGAGATTTATTTAAATGACTTTAATAAATAAATGATCGAAATCCAGCTTGAGAGATAAGACATTATTTTATTTGAATATTTTATTTCAGGTCCACATTTTTTTTCAAAATTATTGTTTTCATTCTTATCTACATTTTTCAACTAAGAAGAAAATTAAATTAAGAATGTCCCTACATATTAACAATAATGTTTTTTAAAGAAATTAGAGAAAAAAAAAGTTTTTTTTTGGTTAAAATTTAACAATCCAATAGACCACTAGCAAAAAATTGCAAATTCAAAATAGATAGATATCGTTTTTCCCCTCCACCTTAATCAGTGCAACTTTATTCTCTAAAAAAAACATCATGAAAAAATATATTACTCTATAAAAATTTTAAAAAAAATATGTAAGCTTTTAATTAAGGTAAATTAAAGTTGGACCTAAAAAAAATTATATATATATATATTGAGATGACAATTCTTTCGATGCATTGAATGTAATATGTACAATAGAAACATGAACGAAAGCCGTACATAAAAGATGAAACACTGAACAGAAATAAAAGGAATAGTAATATTTAGCAAATAGTTTGGGTACTATAATTTAATAAAAATATTATTTATAATAATAATTAAAAATGTTATAATTTAAATATACTAGTTACAATTATAAAAAATTTAAATTTTTATAAAAATTTATTATATTGTATATAAAAAATTTAAAAATTTATATAAAAATATTTTCTGAATTTTTATAAAAATGTTGAGTACGAGATTCCTATAGGGAGTAAAAGCGACCCACATGGAGGCATCGCATTGACTTAGCTCGGGTCACCTCAATTTTCTGTTTTTTTTTTTTTGGGAGACACGTTTCATCGTATTTGTGGAAAATCTTTACTTTGGATTCAAAATTTTTGCTTTTTCATTTTAGTCTTAAAGCAAATAATTATATGAGATGAGATTTACTGAATTTTTTTATTTATTTAAAAAATAAAAAGAAATTCTGTAGTCGTACTATTTTCAACCCAAAATTTTCTCATCCTCCTATCAATCAATCAAAGTTTCCTGAAACGTGTCAGCTTCCGAGGGGCTTAAATCGAATCCTTCGACTCCCCACTTGGTTTCTACGTTTCAGCCGTTGATTGGTTTATTCAAATTTGCTAACACCACGCCACCAAAATCTTAGACTCCGTACAATACTTCATTTTTTGTAATTTTTTTTTTTAATTTTTAAATTGTTTTAGAGTTATAGGGACGTGTTCCAACAAGACTCCACATAAAATACGTTTTTCTTTACCACATCCCATTTTGATTTCAAACTCATAATCTTAATAGGTCTTAATAATTATAATGTTATTTGTAAATCATTTCATAAAGTCACTATTGAATTGTTTCACTTCTCATTTTAATAGTTTTAATTTTCTAATTAATGCTATAAATTGATGTAGCTATGGATAAATCTAAAAAATGTAATTGACAATTATATGGTTTCGATTATGTTAATTAAATCTTTTATATATATGTATAAAATAAAAGTAAAATATTAATGTAACATTTTGAAATGTTTGTATTTTTGCTAAATGACAATCATTATTTTTTTTAAATATTAGAATAGCAAAACGTCAAATTAATTTTAATGATAATTGAATTCTCACACCCACTTTTTAAATAAGATATATGAATTCATGCATATACAAAATCACTCTCATAGCTACTGGATACTGTCATATAAAATAGATCATGGCTTAATCCTTCTCAATCAACTAGTTTTAGGGTTTGTTTGGAATTAAGTTTGAGAAAAGTGCTTTTAAAAAAAATTATTTATAATTTTTTTGAGTTTTGAAAAATACTTTTGGAGATAAGTAAGTAAATAAATATTTTTTCCAAAAATATGTTTGAGAAAAATAGCTTATAAAAAATTAAAAAAAAATAGTTAATTTAATAACAAAATTTAATTTATTTTTTTGATATTAACAGCAATTTCAAACAACTCTTAGACTTATAGTCTTCAAAGGGTTGGTTTGAGTTATAAAAAATTAGCTAATTACATAAAGTTTTTTTTTTGGGAAGGTAATTACGTAAAGTTATTAGAGGAAAACTAGCTATGTTTCTTATAATTTTTTTTAATTTCTTGAGTAACATTAGAAATAAAGATACATGTCATTCAAATATAAGGAAAGTAGTAGAAAAAAAAATATTTAGCATTTCTCTATAAAACATTTTGTTTATTGAAAAAATTTATTATTTATTACAATATTTAGAGAAAGTTAATATTAATTTTCTTAATTTATTCTCTTTCTCCTCTGATTTGATTCGTAAAAGGCAAACCTTAAAGGAATCAAACCAGATATCAAAGTATCCAACACGTGATATTGTTCTTTTTGAACTAAAGTATCACTTAAACAACTGGTCAGAATGGGGATGTTTACAAACTGTCTCAAATTGAAGCGAATGAAATCGAAAAATTGCGATTTTGATTTGAAAAGAAAATAAGAAATCACTTTGTGATTTTACCTTGCAAAATTGTCAAACCTAACCATATTGAATATATATATATATATCTGATAATCAAAAAAGTAAAAATACTAATGATATAAATAAAGTCATTAGCATCGTATAAGCTTTAAATCTTAAATTACCGTGTTTTTTTTCTTTATTTATAAACCAAAGATATATATGAAAGAAAAAAAAAAGAAAAAAAGTTTTAATGGATAAAATATAGATTACTCTCGATAAAAAATAAACGTTATTTGATTTTTATGTTAATTAATATTTTAGAGTATATTGTTTAAATTACTTTCAAATTGTTAGTAATTTATTAAACATAATTTTAATTTATTTGATATTTTGAACCAAATTAAATGTAATAATATATATGACATTAAAATTTTAGAAGAAAAAAAAAATCATACCAAATGAAATCATATATAACTTATATCCTGTAAATTGATCGAGTTAATTATTTTAAATGATTTGTTTTTATTTTTTGCCAAAACCATCAGTAATTTGGTTTAATCCAATCTGTGAGCATCTTAGCTAATTAGGGATAAAACATGTTGGGAAGTTTAAGGATTATTTCAAAGTAGAAACATTAAAAAAAATAGATGAAGAAGAAAGACATGCCTAGGAAAAATAGAGCAATTATAACCAATAACAATAATATAAATAGAATAAAATGATCGTTTTTCTTTCTAAAAAGGAAAAGCACAGTAGTGCCGTCAAGTCGCATCTTATCTCTTGAATCCTCATTCGTATCTTAATTCTTAATAATGAGACAAATATACTTAATTACAACCTTAATTAAAAACGGTGCGATAAATTGATAATTAATCCTCCGCTCTCCATTTTCCCTTTTGCATGCTCTTATTCTATATATATATATATAGCTGTATGTGTATAAGTTGTGCATGTTTACACAGTGAAGTGCGAGGGCTTGTTTGGCTTCACAGAAATGGGGAGAGGGAAAGTGGAGCTGAAGAGAATAGAGAACCCAACAAGCAGACAAGTTACCTTCTCAAAGAGAAGAAATGGGATTTTAAAGAAAGCTTTTGAGCTCTCAATTCTCTGTGATGCTGAAGTTGCCTTGCTTATCTTTTCACCTACTGGAAGGGCTTACCAGTTTGCTAGCCATGAGTCAGTTTTTTCTTTTTCTTTTTCCAATATATATAAATTTTAATTTCTTATATATTAATTAATGCGTAATATGTAAGAATTTATTCTGATTAGTTTAATTTGTTGATGGTGTTAAAAATGGCTGCAGTATGGACAGAACGATCTTTAGGTATCGTAGCGAAGTGGGTTTAGTAGGAGCAAATGATCAGAGCTCCAGATCCATGGAGGTAATGCTTTTACATGTTGTTTATATATTAGAATTTATTTTTTCAATTAAGTGGTTATAAATAGTGAACTATTTGATATGCGTAATGAAATTACAAACATGCAAAGCTTAATACATTGAATTGAATATATTCTAATAATACTTTAAATTAAATTTTAGAATGATAATTATTGGAGAACATCATGAATTAATTTGAACATGACCATCTAAAATCTAATTATTTTTTCAAAAATTTGAGTTTTTAAATTAATCGATTATCGGATATGATATAGAAAGTTTTGATAACGAGATCCTGGAATTCAAGGCATGATTAATTTTATTCCTATTTTCTTTTTTCCAGAAAATAAATAAATAAAAAACAAAGAAAAGAAAGTAGAAAACGATATATATATATATATATATATATATATATAATAAAGAGAAGGAATTTAAAAAGAATATGTTGAGATATATATTTCCCATAAAAATATTAAGACGACGGTCAATATGCACATTATTGATATATTGTGCCGACTTAATTTGGATTAGGATATTAATTAATAGGTCTGAATTCTCTTTTGTTACAGTTCTGGAGAAACGAGATTGAAGAGCTAAAGAGAACAGTAGATACCATGGAAACAAAACTCAAGTAAATAATTAATTACTGGGATTTTGTATACAAACATATTTGTTAATTATGCCCTCTTCACTGAAGTTATAATTTATTTTTTTTCAAGGCATTATGCTGGAGAAGATATATCAGTACTGGGTGCAAAAGAACTAAAACAGCTAGAGAGACAGCTAAAGATAGGGGTTGAACGCATCCGGTCTAAGAAGGTGTAATCATTTAATTTTTTTTTCAATCGATCAGTTCTTCAATTAAAAGTTTTAAATTACATCATTTAATTTTAAAGCATTAGCGCAGCAGGAAATATACATAAGACTTTATTTATAATTATGAAAAAAAAAACAATTTTTAGAACATTACATCGATCATACATGAAACCTCATCTGTAGAATTTAGTTTTAATCGCATATGAATTTTTTCTTTTTAAATTATTTTAAAATTGCGATCATCAACAGAGACGCATCATTACGGAGCACATTAACTTGTTGAAGAGAAAGGTACGTATGATATTAGTAGAGGTGATTATTGAGTTGCACATGTAATTAGCAGATAGCAGCAATTAGTTCTATATATATTTTGCTAAAGAGATTTCTTTCTTTTTTTTTTTCTATGCGTGTTATGAATATTCTACTAATCATGCAAAATTCTATTATTTATTTTTTTTCTTTTTATTCAAGCACAGCATAAAGCCCTTCAAGAGGAGAATATCCGTCTCCAGAAAAGAGTGAGATATTCAAACTTTCATCTAGAAAATGATTGAGAAATTTTTGTTTAAGAGTATATATATGTGTAAGGTAATTTGTTGCTGAAATTTTAATCAATTAAAATCATCTTTATGCTTCAAGGTTAAGCAGCATGAACTGAATGATGCAAATATAAGCTTGGGAATTCTAGAGTCTGATACTGCATGTAATGCCTTTTAGTAGAGGTATATATATATTTTTTCTAATTCATTTTATGTTAGAGTTCTAAATTTCTCTTTCAAATTCCAACAAGAGATATCTATTAGTAATATATTACAATCATGGAGTTAAGGAAAATTAAACATTTTTTTCCTTGTATTGACATTTTAATTCTTAGGGTTATTACTTTTGCAGATTTTCATATTCTTTTCATGTATGCGTAGCAAATACTTACATTAAACGTATGATAGCTTATCATTAAATTGATTCATTATCAAGACTTTTGTATAGCTCAATACATTAATTTGCTCACTAATTGCTTGCTTATATGTTCATGACTTTAATCAACGCTTCAAGCTATGTTATATATATTTTTATAAAAACAATTTTTATTTATAGAGGTATACGAATTAATTAGAATAATTCATTGATAAAAATTTAGTCTTCAAAATAATATTTATATATATAAAGATTTTATTTGTAAAATTAATTTGTGAAATAAAGCTAGGCAATATTGAGTGATTATGCAGGATTTTTAGTAGTATGTATAATTTACCTGATCAGGTCTGGTACTTATATATTCCCCATAAACATTAATGATATTTTTCTATAATTACCTGTTATAACCTTAAGTAAAGAAAAAATAAAATTGGAGAGAAAGCAATTAGAAATAACAGAGATAGCTTAATCACATGATTGAATCAATAGGTTCATGTCCATCCGCAGATTTATGATAAAGATTCATCATAAAAGTTGGAATTACTAATGGTTTTACTGATATAGGAACCCAAAATTCAGCCATAACCAGAATATGAAAAATTCCCAATGAATTGTAGCCTTGTTATTGTTTAGAATAAATTGTGATGCCAAAGGAAGGAAATATATAGCATACTACCATAATGAGATTGCTGATTGCTACTGAATGTTCATTAGTTGTTGAATTGCAGGATTCTTCAAGATGGGAATCACCTTTAATATCTAGGGCTAAATTGTGTTCCTCAAGTTCTCAATTGGTACCACTACGTGCCACATGCATTTAGATGCAGCGTACACATGGTGATCATTGATGGATTGTAAACTGTGCTTATAGCTTTAATAATTATATTAATATTTCAAGTGGGTTTTCATTTCATATTAATGTATGTACTTTTACAAAGGCGCAGAAAATTCAATTAAAAAAAAACAAAAATTAAGTAAGCGCCACATATAGAAGCGTATATCCAAGTAAAATATTTCTAATGCGGAAAATTTACTCTAGAACAGTGATACTTTGTTAATTGATACATCACTCAGAGGTGAGCATATACATATGTATTGACTGTTAAATTGAAAATTATAAAGTATATGCACACCTAAACAGTGATGAAGGTAGACTAGTACATAAAGAAAGATATTTTAACAAATTCAATTATACTTTACTCACGTAGCTAGCCTAAATCTTTCTCGAACGAGGGAAATGTAATTTGCAGCTTTTTCATCAATGCTTTCATCGTCTAGAACTATACCTGAAGATGATTTCTTTTCCCTCTGTGGAAGTGTTCCGTCATATAAGCCCAAAGATACAACAGAAGATGGGTATGCCTTTGCATATTGCACGCAAGATGATGGATTCCCTGCTTGATATTTAGACATCACTGGCATATGTTTCCCCTCCATTACTACCTATTCAGTGCTTTTCTTTATTTCTTCTCTTTTTGTGTGTTTCTGCTTCCTGAATGCTAAAGCCTAAAGAGGAGTTCATATTTATAGTAGACTGGTGCTGCTTTTCACTTGGTTTAGATTGAAAAAAAAAGGAGATTTTTTGTTATGGGATCAATATCAGCTAGATATTTGTAAAAGTGGCTTCTGATACATATCTATCTAAGCCATCTTGGATTTGAAGGTGCATCATGCAGAGAACACTTGAGATATGTTCCTAGCTATATCCGTTTTCTGGGTAGCTTTACAGCAAATAATTAAGCAATAAGAGATGCTTCATGTCCTTTTTCTTATTGGCCAATTAATAATCTCATTATTGGTGGGTTCTTACTCTTTTTACTTGCATGTTAGCTAGCTTCTAAGTTACTGACTAGTGAATATTTTGTCTTTGCATATAAATTCATGATTTATATAAGGGTAAGATAGATTTTTATCGGTTGCTTTTTGTAGATAGATTACATTCTTTTTCAAATTGATTGTGTTCTTCCAATCATATTTAATTATTGCAATTTTCTATTTTTTTTTAGTTAATTGAGTGAAAATAGCAAGTGAAACTATTCCATGTTTGAACCTGATTTAGAAATACAATTTTATTATATGTAATAGTGTATATAGAGATCATGAGAGGAACAAAGACTATCTGGCATCTTTTGTTTTGTTATGCCCTTCCAGTCTTCCACCAAGAATTGGATAAGTTAGAAAAAGAAATAAGAGTAGATATTAGTGGTGTAAATTATACTAAACTTTTGTCTCCTGTGATCTGAAGTAAACTTGAAATTTTCAACCTCGATAAAGATTAATTAGTATCCAACAATGTGGGTTCAGTTAAGGCTTAATAAACGCCCTTTGCTTTTCAGCAAAGATATACATTAATTAACACCAGTGGGTAACAAAAGAAAGTGAAGCTTTTGTGGAAAAAAAAAGATATTGTAGAATTGAAGGTTATATGTTATAACTTATCCATAAGCTTTGAGAGAGGTACAGTACAGGCATAGGGGTCCCCAAATATTGCACTTTAAATATTCTGAGGAGATGGAAAATGGGGAGATGCTCCACTTTTTTTTTCTTTTTTTCCTTTATTTTTTTCTTTTTTTATTTTTTGTTGTAGTGGGTGGGTGGTATTAACACAGTGCTATCAACTATTAAGGATACAAAGTCGAAAGTGTTGCTACTTCACTCCTTTCACTGTACCTTCCTTAATCCATATTCTATCCACAACCCCACAACCAACTGACAAACAACTCCAGCTGCCTCTCAGTCTCAGATTCTCTTCCTCATAGTCAAACATATTGATGACTTGAGTCATAATTAATCAATGCCTTTATAAGATGAGATCATGTTTAAAGTGAACTTCGATGTTTAAATCTATATGAATAAATGTTTAAGCACTAATTAATGGGAAAAGGCCATTCCAACATTATCATTGAAGCAGCAACTAGAGAGAGAGTTCCAGTAAGAGGAGAATTGAACTTATTAATGTTAATATATGTATGCCTACCATTGCTTAAAAAGATTGAAATCTAAATTTAAAAATCTTGTGGTTTTCAAATTGAAAGGGATAGGTGATTTTTGGATATGGTCAAATTTTTAAGCAGCGAAAATTTTTTTATCTTGTGAATGAGTAATAAAGCTATTTTTGCATTTGGAAGAATCTCCATTGGAAAATTATTATTTTTTCACTTTTTGGCAGCTTCGCTTTTTAGGTTGAGATGTATTTTGGTGGGTGACACAGAGTTTATCCATAAAATTCTTTGACGTTGATGGTGTGCCAACAAAGATGAAATTATCAATTCCCAATATCATTCTACACAATTCTTATATCATGAACAGAACAGGTTAATGTTAAATTATAGATCTAACTTCATTTAAAAGTGTAAAAATGCATTTATTTTTATTTTTTATATATTTTAAAAAATAAAATTATTTATCATTTAAATAAATAATACATAATATATTATAAATACGTTTTCACGATATAATTTGCATATTCTACATTAATGGACCTAGGAAAACCTATTCAAAGATTAACCTCAATTCAGGCCCATTCTATAAATTGAATTTGCTATGGGCCCATAAAAGCATAAAAGTGAATTATTATATTATAAATCCGAGTTTATATTATATTACCCACCTTATTTCTTCACAAAATGTACGTTTTTAATTAAATTTTAGTAAATTAATAAATATAAAATATGTGTAATCAATTATAATTTATAAGTTTATCATTTTGAACTTATATAGATTTATCGTTTTGGACTTATAGATTTATCGTTTATAAGTTATGTTTATAATCTAAAGGTTCATCATTTATAATTTGCAAACTCTTCGTTTTCAATTTACAAGTTCATCATTTAGAAGCTACATGTTCATAATTTACAACTTGTTATCTCATCACTTACAGATTTATCGTTTACAACTTTCAGATTTATCATTTTGAACTTGCAAGTTCATCTTTTTAAAATTACAGGTTCATCATTTAAAATTTATAGATTCATCATTTATAATTTATTATTTCATCACTTGTATATCTATCATTTACAACTTTCAGGTTTATAATTTATCTTGCAAATTCATTATTTTGAAACTATAGGTTTATCATTTTAAACTTATAAATTAACCATTTACAGATTCATCATTTAGAGTTTATAGATTTATAACTTGTAAATTCATTATTTTCAACCTCTGTTGCTTTTCTTTCTTTATATTATTAATTTTTAGTTTAAATATTTTTATTTTCAAACATTTTTTCACAAAAAATAAAAAAATAAATATTTTTATTCCAAAAAATAATAATAATCATTACAATATTTTAAAATTTTAAAAATAAAATAAAATATATAAATTAAAAATTTTTATTTTTTTAAAAATAAATTTAAAATATACATAATTTTTTTCCGAATTTAAAGGGAGCCCATAAATAAGTATACATGGGCCTAACAATATTTTACTTCTGGCCCAAATATCATCATTCCCTTCTCACACTACCTGCCTCTTCTCGGGTTTTCATCTGTACGCTAGTGCGCATAGTTGAGTTGAAGCTAAGATAATAGTGGAATAATGGCGACTGCCCTAGCTCGCATCTCCAGAAAGGCGCTGACCTCCGCACTCTCCCCACAAATCCACCTTCTTAGCCGTGCTTTCTCCGCCGAGGCATCGACAAAATCCATAACGTCTCTGGATCGTGTAAAGTGGGACTATCGAGGTCAGCGGCAGATAATCCCGTTGGGGCAGTGGCTCCCGAAGGTCGCTGTCGATGCTTATGTGGCACCCAACGTCGTCCTAGCGGGTCAGGTCACCGTCTGTGATGGAGCGTCAGTCTGGAGCGGATCGGTCCTCCGCGGCGATCTCAACAAGATCACTGTTGGTTTCTGTTCAAATGTTCAAGAGCGCTGCGTAATTCATGCTGCTTGGAACTCGCCTACAGGTTGGAGTTCTAGTTTATTTTTCCTCATTTTCTTTTTTGATGTATCAGGGTTTTGGTCAATTTTGGGTTTCATTGCGTCAAATACGGAAATTTTTAGCGACTATGTCGAGAACATTGTGGTTGATCAGAATTTTTTAAAATCTCAATTATTGATAATTTTATGGAATAGTCGCATAATTCAAATTTGTTTTGTTAATACTATTCATTACAACTAGGCCAAATCTCATAGTGAATGTGGCTTAGTATTTGTGTTCATTTTGATGAGAATAAGTTAGCTTAAATGCTTCGGAGTTGTCGACTTTGCTTGACCGATTCATTTCTTCGCCTGGTTGTGCACAACTGAACGTTTGATAATATTGATCCTGGGAATAATCACCAAGTTTGGTTTAATTGCCAATTAGGGTTTATTGTATTTGGCTTGCTGCTTGAGTTTATGGTGCTCTGAATTGTCAGAGATCATTTTTTGTAAGTAGTTAGGATAGGTAGAAGTATGAGGTCTTGTGATCAGTTTTTTTCATCTATAGGGTTTATTGTATTTAGCTTGCTGCTTGAGTTTATGGTATTTTGAATCGTTAGAGATCATTTTGTAAGTCGTTAGGATAAGTAGAAGTATGAGGTCTTGTGATCAGTTTTTTTTTCATCTATAGGGTTTGATGGAAGTCATGTTTTGGGTGACATCATATATTCAAAGCATAGATTTGCCAATTCGTTTTCCCTAAATTTTCTGTTCACATTTTCCCTGATGATACATGTTAGACATGTTGAGAGTTTTGTTTGTTGGTGGACAGTTTTGGGGGATGGGAATGATTTGTAGCTCTCTAAAGCTTTATTTTCGGAGGTGGCATTTCTAGTCTCATAACTTCAATAATACTTTATCTATTTTGTGTGCATAGGATTATTTAATCCATTATACAGTGTCTAGATTAGAAATAGTGAGATAAGGGGGAAACAATGAAGTTGTAAGCCTGTTTTTGCATGACAGTGTAACGTTCACTTCTCATTGTATATTTCACTGATATGTGAAATATAGTTGTTTCTAGACTGCCTAAAACTGTGAACTTCATCATAACAAATGATTTGCCTGGAGGAGCAATTACAAGTTTCAAGAGAACTTTTTTAAGGAAGTGGCTAGACAGTCATCAAGACATGTAGTTGGATGGACATGGATAGTGATGATGGTATTTAACAGGAGGAGAATAGGAGGTTTAATTAACAAAGACATTTCTTTGCGACTATTTGCTGGTTTTTCTCTGCAGCTTACATTAAATGATATTGATAGTTTTCTTTCCACTGAAATTACGGAGATTCTGCTTTCATTAATCCTACAAAAGATTTAAGTTGATTTGCTTTTTGACTAGGCACCCATTGAAGATTGATTTTATATGTGTCATCTACCGACTTGATTGAACCAGCACTCTTAATGTATCTGATTAACTCTTTGGTCTTTGAAGTTGAAAGGCTGCTTGTTGGTCTACTTGTACATATTTATCATTTATATTCTTATGTGTCCGTTTACCAACACTACTGAATTAGAACTCGTTTAAGATATCTGATCTACTTTATTGGTCAAAATCATGAGGCTGCCGTTGTTCTACTTATATAAATATATCATTTCTGTTTTGAAAGCCTGGATTATTATGCCGCCTACATATTGAATTCTTTTTTATGAAAGAAATATGTGATTGGGACATGCCCAATTATGGGCCATTATTTGCCATTTTTTACCATGTTAACTGTTGTAGGTATGCGAAACTGAAACATGTAGATCAGTGAAATTTGTGCTGTCATACTCTGAAATGCAAGAATTGAGTGAGAGTTGACAACTTCCGTTTTGGTGAGACCAGTGAACACGATAGGAAAATTGGCCCATACATTTTTCTTGAGTTTGTTTACAAAATCCCATTATTTTTGCTTGTTACTTTAGAATTTCTTCCTTAAAAGATTATTTTAGATTTATAATCTTCAAGATATGCAACTCCGTAATTATGAACTCGTTGTGAGGTCTCTTATATCATTGCTTGTTACTGCCATGTATCAGGACTGCCAGCAGAGACATCGGTTGAAAGGTTTGTAACAATAGGAGCATATAGTCTGTTGCGGTCCTGCACGATTGATCCAGAGTGCATTATCGGACAGCACTCTATCCTCATGGAAGGTTCTTTGGTGGAGACACACTCAATCCTTGAAGCTGGGTCTGTAGTTCCCCCAGGGAGGAGAATACCAACTGGTGAGCTATGGGCAGGAAATCCAGCGAGGTTTGTGCGGACTCTTACCCATGAAGAGACTTTAGAAATCCCTAAACTTGCTGTTGCAATAAATGATCTCAGCAAAGAACATTTCTCAGAATTTCTTCCTTACTCCACAGTATATTTAGAGGTTGAAAAGATGAGGAAGAAGTTGGGTATTTCCATCTGATTCATTTTGCTGTCTTGTTTTCTATGTACCAGTTCATTGCAAGAAAATAAACAGCTCGAGAACATATAAAGCAAGCTTCCATGTTTTCTTTGTCTGTATGTTATTTTGTCGGCTGTTGAAAGAGCTAATTGTGAATTTCATTCAAATGGGGTGATAGTAGTCCCTTGTTCTAGTGCTCTCGGGTTTTATGCCCTGTACGTTGTGAGTATTGGGCTTTATTCGACCCATTCCTATTCTTGCTAATTTGCTGTCTCCCTCTTTTTTTTTTGTGAAACCAATTAATTTTGTTATAGGACTCCAAAAGGCAGTAAAATATTTCTGCAAAAATTTTAAAATAGCTGTAAATTTAGGATTCGAAATAGAGATTTTTGATAAAATTGAAAAAATTTTGCATCAATTTATTTACATCCTATTGGCAATTTTTTATTTTTTATTGCGCTATTAGCCTATTACTTTGTGAGATCATAGACATGAGAATATGAGGTCGAATCTGTATAGGGATTTCTTGAGCCTGTAGTAGTCGATGGATTATAGAATTGAGTTTGGTAGAAAGTTGCAATGATGATATTGCCACTCTATTTTGATTTATTGCCGGTATCCTGATCACCAATCAAATATAAGCTCACTGACATATTATTTTTAGGGTTTTTTAATTTTTTTTTTGGTGTGAGAAAAGGAGTTGTATGTATACCCACTGAAAAAAAGAACTATCAAAAAATTTTGAAGTTGTTGTAGTTGACTTTTTGCAACAGTACGTCGGCAACCATACTCGAAACAAATCCATTTATTTTTCTACAAATTTTGCAGTAGACGTTGCAAATGGTATTCAAAGATTCTGTCACACTTGATCCTTAATTACCCTCAAATATCTTTATTTCTTTTTGTTTTTCATCGGATCTTTTTCAACTCCTTATATTATGGACCAAGGTATAAGAAAAAATATATATATATATATATATATATATATATATATATATATATATATATAATTTTATCAAGTGAGATTATTCTTCCACCACCAACATAATTAAAATTTTCTTATTTATTTATTTCAATTTCCTTTGGATATTTCTCTGTGAAATCTTGGTCAAACTCAACAGTAGAATGTTAGAAATTAAGTAAGTTGGAAATTTTGATAGTTTATATAAATTTTTTAACAAAGACCAAGATAAATGCCACTAGATACTATCCAAGACAAATGCAAAGACAAAATCAACACTAGATAGGCTCCTAGGCATTAATGAACCGTTGGCCAAATCAACAGCCAAAATTCCAAACTGCAGCATCTCAAGAAGGAGCCAATTCATGTTGTTCATTTTATTTAAATGATAATGCACTAACTAGTGGCGAAATTAGGACAAGAAAATTAGGTGTGTAGTCATTGGAAACCTAATATTTGGTTTCTTATTGCCTTCTATTAGTGGGGAGATTAGACATTTAATAGAGCAGAAGCTTCCCCACAAAAATAAAATAGAAAATTATATATATAAAAAAAAGAAAAAAAAAATTCTGATTGACTAATGGAGAAACTAAATTAAAGTAGTTGGTTTGCTTGTCAAAAAACAATTGTCAGTGATCGGATTATGATCATTTTAATCACTTTCCAACTACCCCCTTGGCATTGTACCACACAAGGGTGACCTTCCATGACATAATAATTGGTTAATTAACCAAATTTCCTTAAAGAAATTTTATTATTAATTAGCACCTGGTGCTTTATTATTATTATTATTATTAAATTTCCACCATTTCGTGTACGCAACTTTTATCATTCCACTCTACAGCGTCATTTGGAAGTGGAATTTCTAGGGCTCTAAATGTATGTATTACAAGTTGAGGGCTGCATTTTCCAACTATTAAATTGAAGATATATATATATATATATTGGATGAAAAATGGTAGAAAAGTGAATTTTTTTTTATCTATATCGATTTATGGTGGATTAGACCGTGTACTTAAATTATTTTATTTATATATATATTGGATGAAAAATGGTATAAAGACTAACTAAGGTGAATTTTTTTTTATCTACATCGATTTATGGTGGATTAGACTGTATACTTAGATTATTTTATTTATATGACATTCACAGATAAATACAGTTTAGGCAATTATGATATTGTTTAGGTAGGTATATACATTTAGAAAGTAATTAAGAATATATATATATATATATATATATATATATATATATATATATATATATTATAGACAAAGAGAGATCACCGAATGATGCATTTTTAATAAAAATATATATATATATATATATATATATATATATATATATATATATATATATATTATAGACAAAGAGAGATCACCGAATGATGCATTTTTAATAAAATTTTCCTTTGGAAATACATTCATTTGATCAATGACAATAATGACTATAATTAGAAATATATAAATTATAACTAGGAAAATGAAAATAGAAAATACAAATGAGAAAAAGGAACATTTTCTTATATCTCTGTAGCAATGACATCAACCACTAAGCATTGTGGGAAGACCTAATGGCAAATTTTATAAAAATTATCACTCTTCTATATGAAGCAAAGATTTTGACATCTCAACCATTTTTGATTTCTTGATATTATCTTCTCGATTTTGCTACTTTCTTCTCTTCCTTATATACCAAATATTAAATCTATCAGCAAGACAAAGAGGTCTCCCTCCCCTATGGAAGTCTCCTTTCTCTTCTAAACTCATCATCATGTTTTTAGTGTTCAACGTGTATATACATATAGAAGCTTCAAAGCCATGATAATTGGTGAATTAATGGTCTGATTATTTATCAATCATCTTCTCATCATAGTTTATACATGCAGGTAAGTGTGGAGAGAAAGTGGGGATGTTGGAATGGCTCAATCATATCAAATTTCCCAAAGGGTCGTTGGGTCGTTTAATCTGATTGAGCCGTGCCAATATCCCACTTCTTTTGTTTTCTGATTTATTTATTTTTATTACATGGTAATAAATATACAAATTTATTTTTTTTAGATTTATAAAACTGAATCTTTTTTAGGGTATAGTGGAATTAATTTGACATCAAATACAAACGGCCATTATTGCAGAGATTTGGTAATTTAGTCATCATGGATGAAATATCATGCACTGCCATGCATATATAGTTGATTTAGTATATTGATTAAAATAATGGGTTTATTGGGATTTGGAGAAATATGAAATTTGTGGGATTTCAACCAAATCCTAGATAAAGTTGGTTTCTTTATTTCAGGTTTTGAGATCACCATAAAGTGCTCATCTCTTTCAAGATAAAATTCTATTGAAATACTCCTTAATTTCCCCCTTCTTTTCATTGATTTGATAATGTGTGCTCTGTGATATCACAGTGAGAAAAAACTGTGCAAATTAATACAAAAAAGATGACGGTGTTGGATGTGTTGTTATTTTCAACTGCAAAAATGATAGGAGACAATACATGCATATAGGGAGGGTGCAGCTGTGGAATTCAAAAGCCGTCCACAATACATGAAGGTCCTTTTCTTTCTTCTTTCAATTCATAGGTAGGTAGCTTGTTTTTCAATTTAACACTAATGGCAATCACTGAGCAATCAATCATCCTTATTATATTTGATTAAAAGCACATAACATAGTTCATAGATTCCCATTAATTATCTTTAAATGCAAAGAGACACACCTTTCGTCAGTAAACAAATAAAGGAATGACCATACAAGAAAAGGTTTAAATTAAGGAATCAATTATTAGTTTTTTGAGTATGAAAAGTAATTGCATATCAAGTAGCTTAGAATAGATCCAACAAGTAGTGTAGTAGATTGTGAAGGAGTTTCATCCTGAGGAGTAAAGATTAACGTCGTTAGTTAATTTGTTTCTTTAATCATTGGATTTAATTTGTCCTTTTTTTAAAAAAAATTCTTGCTTTCCCATTGAGCATATATATATATATCTTTTTGTGTTTGCGTGCCATTGCTTATTACTTTATACTAGGTAATTCAGATTTATTTTTCTGTTTATATTTGTCGATTTTTGTGTTACTTGCAACAATGTATAGTAACCACTAAGAGAGATTAAAAACCTGTGTGGTTGTTGAGATTATCCTAAATACATCAATTTTGCAAGCATTTATATGTACAGTTAATAAAATAATTCCCTATGACAGAAAAAAGACAAACCCAAATATGAAATATATATATATATATATATATATATATATATTCCAATGTGTCAGAGAATGAGACTGTTACGAGTAAAATCAAGTTATTGTCGTTTTTTTTCCTTTCCCTTGTCGTTTTGATTCTTCATTATGTTTCTTGGTTCTTGAGCTGGCACATTTGCCAATAGGTGCAACAACTGTATCAACATTCCTCATTCTGGTTGCTAGTAATGCTTTTGGAATTGAATGAATAGATTTCTTTTCTCTCTTTTCCTTAGATTCTCTTTCCTTTCTCCGTTTTGCTTTCTCTTTCTTCTATTTTTGTAGAATCAACAGAGATTCAATTTTTAGTTGGAGTATTTGGCATCAGAGCATTCGATTCTCCAACTCCATTCTCATCCGCTCTCGCAAAATCCAAACCATTTCTATCAATGACCATCTATGAGAATACCCATTCACAAGACCTAAAGAAATTTGAGGAATTGATCAGAATATGGTGAAAGGGATGTTACAAGAGAATAACCAGAGATAAGAACAATTGCTGACCCAGAAGCATGAGCAATTGATGACCAGCATGGTGAGTGAATTGAAAACCTTCATCTCCTCCCTTAATGTACCCCCTCAAAACCAAATGCTAACAATGGCCTAACCCTAGAAAGTCCCATTAATCCCACTATATCTCCCATCATAGACCTCACTTGCCAACCTAACAAAGCTACCAGTGGCAACAACTATCAAATGGCTACTCGATTATTTAAGTTTAAGTTTTCTCGATTTGATGGGAAAGATCTAGAAGGGTGGCTCTTCAAGAGTGAGATTTTTCCAAATCAATTTCACTCATCTGAACGCTAAGGTGAAGTTTTGCAACAATTCATTTTGAGGAACTAGCTCTGCAATGGCATCAATCATATGTTAATAATAGGAAGACAGATGAAAAACCACCATGGCAAGAATACATTGGAGCTCTCAAGGGTCATTTCAGAGAGAAGATCTATGAGGATTCCATGGTAGATCTTAAGGGATTGATGCAGACTAGATCTCTATAGGAATACTTGGAGGAGTTTGACATTCTCTCCCCTATAAAGTAACCTTAACCGAGAAATATACCTTGAGTTGTTTCTTGAGTGGATTGAAGGATGAATTAAAAATTCTAATGAAAACATTTGCCCTAAACTCTCTACAACAAGCCTATGTCTTAGCTAAAATGCAAGAATCCTATTTGACTGCCATGAAATCACCAAAAACTTACTCAAATAGGCTTCCTCAAACCATTGCCATGTCTTCTATTAACATAAACTCTACTGTTAAACCCTCAACCATAACCACTAGAGCCCCTTTATTGTCTACACCTAACAACCAAACCAAACACAACTTTCAATCTACTAATCCCAAATCCACCTTAGCTTTCCTACTATATGTGAACAATACCAAATCCTTCCCATTCAGAACCAGAAGGTTGATTGATAAGGAACTCAATGTAAAAAGAGCTAAGAATATGTGTTTCTGGTGTGATGACAAGTTCACTCCAAACCATATATGCAAAACGAAACAACTCCATATGGTGGTAATGCAAGAAGAGCTAGAAAAGGATTTAAAAGCAATGGAGGAGTCTTTTTCATGGAATTGTGATGATAATTTTGAGTCTGCCCCAACCCTACCACTTCATGCAATGAGGGGATTCACTAAGAAGTTCTATCAAACAATGAGAATGTTGGGGAAGCATAAAAAGAAGTTGATTGACTTGTTAATTGACTCTGGCAACACCCACAAGTTCCTTGATTTGGCAGTAGCTAAGGGACTTAGGTGTAAGCTACAATCCATTGCTCTTGTAAGCATTATGGTTGCTAATGGGCAGGAGATAACATGTGCCCATGCTTGCAAGCAATTTGTATGGGAATGCAATGTCAAAGTTTTGTGACAAATTTTTTGGTGATACCGTAGGCTTGGTAATGGGGCGGAGAATTTTTGTTTCCTGCGAGGATTTGTCCCAAATGGAGCAGAAATTCCCCAATTGAGCTCCCTGTAGGGATGGAGATGGAGAATTTTTTTTCCGTTGAACAGGGACGAGGATGATACTTTTCGCACTGCCCCCATAATTATTTTAAATATTAAAATATTTTATAATATATATATATATATATATATATATTATTTTATAATATATTTGTGTTAAAATTAAATGACCCAAAAAATTTCTATGTAAAATTAATTAATCAGTTTAATAAAATTAAATCGTAGCGTGTTTAATAATAAATCTGTTAGATTGGTTGATAATTTTTTCAACCAGTTAATTATAAATAATTTGACTGGTTGATAAATAAATCAGTCAAATTAGTTGATAATTAAATTGGTTAGACTAATTATATAATTAATCATATTTAATCGTATTGACACATTTAAAAATCGTTTGGTTGATAAATAAATCGATCAGACTCTATTTTTTACTGATTAATTATATAATTAATTTAATCATATATTATATATTATTTTTTAAATTAAAAAAATAATTGCAGGGAGCAGAGACGGAGACAAGGGTAAATATGTCCCCGTTAATATAATGGGATGAGATTCCCCGTTACTGCTGGGACTGGGATTAGTCCTCCGCCCCGGCCCGTTCTCAAATATATCATTAGAAGATTGTCAGATGGTCTTGGAGTTCAGTGGCTGTCAACTTTGGGTGATATTGTATGGAATTTTCGATAGTTCAATGTATTTTTCTTTTTATGGGCAGCTCTATCAACTTCAAGAAGTTAATTCCCCCATCAATTAAGGTTGTGTCAAACAACATCATAACCAAGCTGTTGTAGCATCCTCACCACTCATTTATGTTATATAAATGCTTGAAAGTAAGGTGGCTCCATCTACTGTTGCTCAATTCGATAAGGTCTTTGATATAGTGATTAAGCCTTTTAATGCCACTCTCTCTATTCACCAGTTTGGTTGAGAATGGTGATGAGTGTATGGTTTTTGATGATGAAGTTTTGTATTATATCTGCTTAAGGATTCTTAAGCTCGCCACTCCAAGCTTTGGTGATCTAAACCACTTTATCTCTGCCACTATGAGCAATGTAAATTGTTGCCTCTAGTTCATTGGTCAACTCTATTCCGACCTCTAAAAGCTTGCATTGAATCTTATCCTCTTCCTTCAACTCGCTTTTTTATATATTTTGGGATTAGAGACGGGATATATATTTCAGAGTGGGAGACGGAAATGAAAAATTTCATCCTAAATTCGTCCTGTTGTCATTTCTATTTTAAGTAGAAAGTTTAAGTTAGTTAAATTAAGCATAGTTATAAGTATGACTATCCATGTATTAATTTACTTATAATTTTTAATTTGAAACCTTTTGTAACTTTGTAAATTATAAAAAGATTTATGAAATTTCCATCACCAATATCTATTTTGTTCTCTCTCCTTTGCTTCATTTTTTTTTACTTAAATTTTCTTCTATCCATAAGAACGCAACACAATGCTGATTGGAAATATCTTGAAAAACAATGTAGTTTTGTGTAATTTATATGATTGCGTGCAATTCTAAAATGTATTTAAAAATTAAAATTAAGTGGCTTTAGATTTATCCGTAGATTTTAATCTCTTTTGCTTTCTTTTTCACTTTTAAACAGTTCTGATGTGAATCCAATAACCAAGCTGCTGCATTAACTATTTGTCTATAGGACATATGATTACTATGTTGAAGATAACTTCAACAATTGAAACAATTTATTAAAGAGTCTGCCTTTACATCTTAAAATGCAAATGACTTTCTTGCTATATATATATATATATATGGCAAAGTACAATTAGATTGATTTATCAGTTATGATAGATTTTGAAGTGAAAAATGCATAGTAATAGTTTATTCATACTTGCTATTTTTTTTTTCTTCCTTTTCACCTATTGTTGGCCAAATCTGATTTCTTTGAAAGCTTTTGTAGCCTCTGGAGCATGTAAAAATTTAATTATTGCCAAGTGGGTTAACTTCCAGTGAGATTGTCTCAATTTATCAAAGTAAGGCATGCACATTTACGGTTTCAATTTACCAAAGTAATGCAAGCACATTTTTTGTGCACTCTTTTTTGGAAAAATTAATTGATAGTAGTTATTGCCTTAATTCTAGGATTCACTTGGTATTATTGAGTTTCAAAAAGTCTTTAAAAATCTGCATATTTTATGGACATGATAAATGTATTCTTATTTCGGTCTACAGGAGATGGAGGGTGGGGTTGAAAAATAAAATAGAAGCTCTGTTGTAAGGCAAGTATAACAGAAACATTGAGGGAACTTAAGGAAAACAAAACTAGCCCATTGGACATCTAACTTGATGAACCCCATTCATTCTTTCTAACATTGCCTTCCACACTGCTAATATCCGTTAAATTCCCTTTCAAATTTTTATAGTATTTTACTCTATTTTATCAAACAATAACTTTCTTTTTGTCCGTAAAATGAAAATAGAGAAGACATCTAACCAATCATCCATACATTCAACCATACTACTTGTGTTTAAAAGCTAAATGAAAAGATATACACATGTTGTATTGAACAAGTATAACTACATGCAGATCAGAGAACACCTAATTTTGGCAACCCAGCAGACTAGCAGAGTACTTGATTTTTTTGCAGGAATTAAGATAAAGAGAATGGGACATCAATTCAACAGCCATTTGGAACAAAATCCTAGGAGGATCTAATTCTCTAAAGGTGCTGAGGAATAAGTCAGTGCCAGATATACTGTGCTGTATACATGCAGACAACAATGACAACTTTCTTCTTGGCCTTCATATGCATTCGAGATTGACAAGCCCCGGCCAATTTCCCCATCACAAAATATTCCTGCCAATGGGACCTCGGGAAAATTCTCTAAGAAAGGGGAGCCATTGACATTGGGACGCCTGAAAAATGATTCGCTACGGCCACAGCAAGTGAAAATAAAACACCCAAAGCATTCTTTCTTACACTCATTAGCATGATCTGTTGGATGAAGGCTTCTTTTGGTACTACAATCTAGCTTCAAGTTTCTGAGTTTTGCAGAGACATCACTGCATGAAGATAATGCAGTCCTTGGATCTGAATCGTAAAATTGGAAGTAATCACCAGTTCTGATGCCAGTACCCCAAACATTTAGGGACTCTTCATCTCCACTGTTGAAAAGCAAAACCTTCAAAATTTTAATTGTTAAAGACGGGAGCAACTAAAAATGATTTTATCTTCTCTATTGAAAAAGAGAGAAACCAATTCTTACTTTTTTAGAACACAACCCTCCCACTGCCCATAGAAAAGGCAAAGTTTGTGCTCATCTATTACAAAAAAGACAAAAAAAAAAGTGTTTTTGGAACAATCACAAATAAGATCCTTGGAATTGGTCTGGATGAAGTTTTTTAAACAGTAACAAATGTTTTTGAATTCATTTGTTATGTAATATCCAATATCAATTATTCTTGGTTTTGCTACTCTTAACTCCAGCACCATATTGTTGATTTAGCTAGACTTGCAAGTGCATTAACAAAAGCATACTGTTTTAGTTTTCCACTGCTCAATTTCTTCATCAGTCATCATACCATTCATCAACATTTTACTCTGACTTGTATTTCCTTCTTTTGTTCTTACCTTTGATAACTAAACACTTTCTTTGAGCAAAGAAGCAACAAATAGAGTGGAGGGAACGTTCGATGTCAACATATAAGGCAAGTTAATCAGATAAGTAACTAACAGGCAACAAAATTTCCATACTTGCACTTCAGAATAATTTATTTGGGTTTAATAAATTATTAAGCCCAAATGAAGATGGGAGAAAAGTTTTCAATATCTCACCCCATAACTACATGGAAAGCTAAGGATGATATCAACCTTGACTTCTCTTTCCCAATAAAGCATTTTCTGTGTTTTGTTACCCCAATGTATAGATCAGTACCTCCACGATTTTCCAACTGCCAAGCAATTTTTATTTTAGAAAGTTCGTATTATAATGAAAGGGGTTTAATTATAAACATTGAATATGTATGATATTTCTAATGATGTTGAAAGAGAAAGGAAAAAGAAAGTACAATAGTTTGTTAGGAAAAGGCTAAAGTTATAATGAATGGAGACTATAGTGCCTGTAAATAATCATCTTTCCTCAGCAAGAGACCACTTCTAGTATTTCAGAAAATCCTCAGTTCCAACATTAAGAGATCATTTCTATATGTCTATAATAATTGCAACTACTTTTGCTTCTCTTGACATAAGTTACTTTTCGTGACAAGAATTAAAAACATTGCTATTCAAAAATACTAGCATACCTCATCAACAATGTCATCTAGAATACTTTGACCGTCAAGAATATCCTGTTGTCCTTCTCGTCTAGCAGTAAGCCAAGTAGAACCGCCGAAGTTTGCTCTGACAGAAGCTGCCTTATACCTCGGACCTATTGCCGTAACCCCGCCTGATAATAAAGCATGGAATTGAATTTCCCCTATTCCTGTTCACTAAACCAAATTAGCACATGTGTGGTATAAGATAATAACGTTAGATTCAATCAAATTGAGTATGTGGAACAATCATTATCATATGCCAAAGATTTAAAAAAAAAAAAAAGAAGATGAAATATACATAAACAATCAAATACCATGAGGTTTTTCTCTATCCCTTGCAAACACGAGAGCAACAACATCAGAAAAATATTTTTCTTTTCCACAAAAATTTCTTGATTCTGCTCCACTTCTAAACATAAATGTGGTTTTCTCATCACCAGCAATAATGGTCTCCTTAGATAAGGCATAATCTGCAATATATGAAATATCATAAACTTGAAGGTTTATGCACAGGCTTGGTACAGAGCATAATATGCAATATAGAGTACATTGCAGACTTGAAGAAAAGGTACAAGCAGCATGACATATAATCTAATATAGTAAGGAAATTTTACCATTCGACTATATCCACTTTTTTTTGTTCTTGTATTTATTTTATTATTTTTAATGTTCTGTTATTTACCTAATACATTATTTATTAATATTATATTTTTATTAATATGATTTAACATATAAAAATCGATTTTAAACTATTATTCTATTATATTATATATATTATTCTATTATATAATTTATATATATAGTTATATAATTATATACATAAATTATATATTTTACATAATTCCAATTATTATATTCTATTATTATATATTTATATTATTATATATTCTTAGTTATAAATTTGCAGGTTTACGCACAGGCTTGCTACAGAGCATAATATGCAATATACAGTGTATTGCAAACTTGAAGAAAAGGTACAAGCAGCATCACATATAATCTAATATAGTTTCAACATCAAGGACAAGAAATAAACAAATTCAACATTTCTCACTTATGATAACATGTTAATGCCCTTCATGCCCATGACCAAACAAATCAATCTAATGCATCACTTTCTAAAAATAAAATAACATAAATTCTAAATGTTATTCCCAGCTGCAGGTCCATAATACCCCATCACTTAAGAGGCTATAACAAAAAGAGAAACTTGACCTCAGCCCTCTAGAGACTTCAAGAATGACAAATAAAGAATTAACAACCCCCTATCTTATAATGATTGAGATTTTAAAGAAGTATCTATCCTTATAACACATACAGCTGCATTACTAATGTATTATATGAAGTGTCAAAAGCAAAAAGTACATCCGTTTGCTCCACATTCCTGATGAACCAAAATGATAATTTAATACATTTTTCTATGAATAAAATTGTTAGACTCATTTTCTTAGGACACCTTTTCTGCATTCTTTTTACTTTTATCATTATCATTATTATTATTATTATTATTATTATTATTATTATTATTAAATTGTTGCTGTTGTTGTCTGAAACCACCATTTAAAATGTAACAATAGGAAAAAAGGTAGCCTTCATGAGAGAAACTCACCCATCTTTTCCATGACAGGTTTCAGGTCAATACTGCTACCCTACATCAACAAAAGGCTCACATTTAGCGCAATCAAGGAAATAAAAAGATGTGCTACCTAGAGGCAAAGTATCACTTACTCCAAACATCATAATTCCAACAGGTGATGTGCAAGCCGAAGCTGAAGTTGTGTAATTTCTAATCTCCATGATAAAGTCATCAATCATAGAACCTTGAAATTCCTTCTGTTAGTGAAAACTATGAAGATCAGTTTGCTATAATGAATTTGATTGCACAGCAATCATCTAAACTCCTTAAGCTATTTCTAAAATATGAGGGGACTCATGAATGGCTATGCTTATAGAGAATTGAATGCTTATTCATTTTCCTTATTTGTCTTGGGGAACAATTTCCCCAATATATATTTTTTTCTTTTTACCATTTCAAATCACTCATGCCATTCAAGATGGTGCACCTAAAACTGCAATCTCATATAAGAATATAATTTTATTTTTGAAAATGATGCACTTTATCACCTTTGCTGGTATCATCAGGGGGATGGCCTCAACTTTTAATCCTGGCACAAATCCCACTGTCAAAAGGATACCGGAATTGGCATCCAAATGGTCTTTGCCGTCACCATCACTGTATTCATCTCCTCCCATCACCTGCATATTCCTTTACTGTGAGGAAAAATCATTTTTCTGGTTCATCATAGTTCATACAAAATTTACACTCATACACGCTATCAAACCTCTTTGAACTGATTGGTAAGAGCATCTCTGCCTATTATTCCATTAGCACAAGTTACAATAAGGGGAGTCCTGGAACCCAATTTTCTTGCTAACTGAAACATAAGGATTAATAAATCAAACACTTCCAAGGGTAACAAATCAAATTAACGAATAATATAAGAGAGCATAGTGATGATTAATCATACAAAATTGGAAATTTCTGGGTCATCAACATCATGGCTAAAGACAGTTGCGATTGCAAAATGTGGACGAATGGGCTCGCAGAGGACCTTATCAAGAACCTCTTGCACAGCAATCTGTTAATTGAACACACAAAAAATGACACAAAATCATTAGAAAAACTTAAAATTAATCCAGAGAATGTACACATACCTAATCAAAGGAGGACATAGGTTATATTGAATAATCAAAATTAAGGAAAATTAGCCATTATTAGGGAAAATAAACTGAGGAATCAGCTATGGTTAGGGCGAAATTACACTTACGCAAAGGGATGAATTGAGAGACATAGCGGAGGCGAGCTTAGGACGAGAGAGAACTCGACTGCAATGTTGACACCATGATTTGCAGACGCACGCCGCTGCTGCCAGAGATAAGGCTGGAAGTCTCCTCAATATGTTATCAAATATGTCTTCGTTTAACGAGTCGAAGCCAAATTTCGCCTCTTCCATGCGTTTTTTCTTCTTTTCTTCCTCCATTTGACAGAACAGGAAGCCTCTGTAGTTCAGGCGAAGCCTTCTCTATATTATAGAGAAATTTAACAAATTACAATAACAGAAACGGCACCGTTTTGAGTTTCTATAACTTGGGCACCACAAAAACCGACGATTCAATTTAATCAAAACAAAAAATCATTCTGGTTTTTTATAAACGGATTTTTTTTTTATTTTTGAATTAAAAAATATAAATTCAATAAAATTAAACTGAATCAATAATATAAGATCACTTCATAAAATTTTATCTAATTTAATTATTTTCTTTTTTTTGTAAAATTTTCAGGATAAATATTAAATCAAATTTGAAGCAAGCTACTTTTGATGGATGAATGTTTTGAAATATTGTGATTGAGTAAAAATTTACTTTAATAATCCACAAATTATATTTTAAATTTTTTAGAAGTTAAATTGGTGTGCTAAAATTTTATATTTTTAATAATTTTCATATTATTATTTTGATCATAATTTTTAAGTCAATGTTTATTGAATTTTTATCTTATTTTAAATTTTTTATTTCGTTTATTCATTTATTTATCAAACTGATTAATCTAAATATCCAAATCAAATCTAAATAGCATTGATTTGAATATTTTTAGTAGTATTTGGTTTGTTCATTCATTTATTTATCAAACCAATTAAATAAACTATTCAAATTGAATATAGATAGCATTGATTTGGAGATTTTTCATAGTTTTTTGTTTGGTAAAAAGTTGAAGTATTAAAAAACTAATTTTATTTGTTTAGTTATAAATTTTTTGTCTAAACTAAATAAACCGAACTATAACCACTCATATTTTTAACCAATTATCCGCATGTTGTCGGATATATGAAGCGACAAAAATAAGTCTTCGATTTTCAGAACTTGTGAAGTAAAATTTCATCTATCACAATATTGCTTTGGTTTATCTAATCTCACAAAAATTAAGGAGTTAAGTAGAGTTATAATCGAACTAAGTTAAGATGAATATTGATGAATTCGAATTTGATTCGAATTTTTATATTTGAAGTTAAGTTCGGTTCAGTTCAAAATTATTAAATTCGCAAGTGACACGAACTCATTCATAAAAAATTCATTTATTATACTTAATGAGTTTTGTTCGAGGTGAACTTGTTAGTTAATAATGACAAAAACTAAATTTCAAAATCGAACTTGATAACAAAATCCAAAAGTACAAAATATTAGAGTAAATTTTTTAAAAAATTCAACAATTAATAATAAAACTTTAACAAATACAAAACTTTTTATTTAAAAATTATAAAATTATTTGAAGATATAAATTATAAAATATAAATATATTAGTAATATCAATATAATAATAAATGAGAATTAAATGAATACGTTCATAAATTTTTAAACGAATACATTTATAAATTTTTAAATGAATATATTTGCAAACTTTTAAATGAATATATTTATAACCTAATAAATAAAATAGTATAAAACTTGAGTTTGAAAATGTTTTCAAGTTCTGTTCATTAAGTTTGTCTAATGATTTTAAACAAATATTTTTTAAATCGATATCCAAATAACTTGTGAGCAACTTAATTTGATAACGTAAGCAAATTATTACAATTAACTAACTCCAATAATATACTTTCTTGAAATTAGTAGTCTGCTTTTTTATAAAATAAGAAAACAATGTTGTACTTCTATCTTGTTTTTATGTTTTTCGATATGTAAATGATAGTAACAGTTTTATTTGCCTATGGCCATTTCAACAAAAATTGTAATCGCTATATGTCACTGATTATATTATTGGACTTCATAATTGAAGTGGGAAATACCACCAACATTTGCATTCTTTGATCATTACTTCTCTCTTTCTTATAGGTAATATACATAAATCAATCAGGAGATTATTCATAATTTTCAAAATTTAGCATCAAACTTTAATCTACTAAAAAATAGAATATGGATGCTAGTGTTAAATTTTTGTATTGCCGGATGTAGAGGGAAGATAATATGTTGGGTTAATAATAAAATTTGTCACTTTATTACAAATTGGTATTAATATTTTTAATTGTTACAAATTAGTATCAATTATTTTTAAAAGGTTGCAATGTAGTAAACAAGTCCAATTTTTAGTACTAATATGATAACGTGATAGTCTAAAAATGTGTCATGTGATATGCTACATATATTTTATAACTGTCACTTCATTTTTTACCGGAAATTATTATTTGATATATATTACAATATTTTCAAAACTTTTGATACTGATCTACAACAATTAAAATATTTGGTATCAATTTGTAATAAATTAACAAGTTTTAGTATCATTTACATTATTAAATCAAATGTAATTTTAAATTTGGTGGATATATAGTCGGAATTTTGTTATGTCTCTGGGATACCATGTGTTTTATGATGCGCCAAATAAGATTAGAAATATTTTCATACATAATAGGATAACATTGGTTTTCCTAGAATTTGTTTTGCTTAATGGTGTATATGCGGGTTGCTCCCTTATATATATATATATATATATATATATATATATATATCTACTGGATATAAATCATAAACCAACAAAAAAATGTAAAGAGTTTTTTTAATTGTGGCAGTCTATTGAATTTAGCGGCTCTAAAGTCAATTGCACATTATAATTATCAAGTTTTTTAAAATCCCTGCTGGGCAAAATTGATTTTGAAGTGCTTGCATAATAGTTCCAACTGGGCACCAATAAAATTTGAAAAACGTAATCTGATGATACAACATAAAAATTTTTAAGCAAAACCAAAGACATTCATTTTCTTTTTTCTTTGAACTGAACCAAAGACATTGGATTCAGTCTCATGCATAACATGCACAGCTTAATTATCTAAGTTATCCGAGCTTTAAATACATATAAAGCAAACTATGGTATAGATAAGCATAATGGCAAAAGTTGTGCGTTTCCTAAGCCATTCATCTGTGCATTGCTCGGCTAACACTTGTTGTGAATGGGCAAATAACTTTGCCTTTATGCAAGGAAATCTGAGGCAGGTTTAATACACTGGAGTTGCGGGAACATATGACAATACCAAGTAGACTGTGCTATGGTAATGCAGACAGCAACGAGCAGAGCTTTCTTCGTCGTCTTCCTGACTTATCGAGCTTGAAGAACCTCGTCCAATTTCTCCACTGCAATACACACCTGCTAGTGGAACCCCAGGAAAGTTTTCATGGAATGGGGAGCTGTCAACATTAGGATGAAATGTTTCGCCCCGTTGATAGCAAGAAAAAATCAAACCTCCGAACACCTCTTTCTCTTGATTACTACCTCCACCTCTTCTTTGAGGAATGCTGTTATTGCCTTTTGATTCTTCCTTGAGAATTGCGAGGTTTCTATAGGCATCGCTGCATGAAGATGATGCAGTATCAGAATCTGATTGGTAGAATAGGAAGTAGTCTCCAGGTTTGATGCCAACACCATTGATCACAAAGTACTCTCTTTCTCCTCTGTAAAAAATCGAAACAGCAATTACACCAATCAATCCTTTGAAAACGTTATGGCATTCAACTCCTATATTCACTTCAATTCTCATTATATTGCAGATCGTAGATTAAAAATTTATTCCGAATCTTACCCTAAAACTTCATAAAATGCTAAGGACGCTCTTGATATTGAACTCTCCGAGCCACAAGAGTAGTTTCTACGTTGCACGACTCCAATGTACAGATCCGGATTGTCTTCATCATCAAACTGCATAGAAATTTTTTTTCTTCAAACTCAAAGAAAGGAGCTTCGGGGAGAATATAGCACACACTGACACACATCCAGCTGGGTTTTTTTTTTTTTGTGGGGTTGGGGGGTTGGGGAATACACTAGGGACGCATAGTTTCCTTAATTTAAAGAATGCTAAATGGTCTCGAGCAAGATTCAGATGAACAAAGAAAAAGCAGTAATCTTTTAGTCAGTCATGCTAATCATAACACGAATTATTCCTAGCAGATAAACTCTGATTAAGATGGTTGATCATAACAGTCCAAGATAATAGATCTATGTCAACATTAGAGAAAAAAATTTCTAATGAAAGAGCTTCAAACACTCTGATACTAAAGCAAATCTTTGCCTGATACTCATGGGGCCAAGTCAAAATCATTTGACACATTAATATCCTTTCCCAGTTTCTCTAACAAGAGTTGCCACTTGCCAAGAAAAGATATATGTAACAGAAGATTAGCCATTTTTCTCCCTGTCATAGAATTTCATGGAAAAGAACAATCTGAAAATGAGAAGTACTTTTGTCTTTGAAAGCTGAATGAAAAATACTAATATGACCAAAACTTAACATTTTATATTCATCAAAAACATTTTTACCTGTTCATTAATATCACCTAATATACCCTCGCCGTGAAGGACATCAAACTGCCCCTCCATTCTAGCAGTAAGCCATGAACATTGCGAGTCTTTTGCTGCTACACAAACTGCCTGGAGTTGGGGACCAAATGGCAT
Organism: Triadica sebifera; assembly: GCA_023653625.1. Classification (NCBI taxonomy): domain Eukaryota; kingdom Viridiplantae; phylum Streptophyta; class Magnoliopsida; order Malpighiales; family Euphorbiaceae; genus Triadica; species Triadica sebifera. The sequence goes on from CM042903.1 coordinate 27,536,107, forward strand.
TACACCCGTCGACAATGTGACGTGAAACTGAGTTTCTCCTATAGCTGCAAATTTTTACCAAATTTGTAAAGAGGGGTGAGGTTATTAAATAATACAAAATAGTGCATAATTAGGTTGAATATATAGAAATGGATTTAGTACCCTGAGACTTGTGTTTGTCCCTCGCAAACACGAGAGCAACAGCATCAATTGAATACATATCATCATGGTTATTTCGAGAAATATCTGCACTTGTGCACAAGAAGCACCCACTTGCATCTCCCACTATCACAGTTTCCTCATCCAGAGCAAAATCTGCAAATTACAGATAGATTTCATGACTTGATCACATAGGAATCCATCTGAATGGAAAATAAAAAGACGGAGTATAATTTATGCTACTTACCCATTTTTGCAAGGATTGGTTTCATATCACTGTTTCGATCCTAGAGAATCAGAAATATCAAATATCAGCATTTCACAAGAGGAAACCCCTTAAAAAATATTAGATTGGTATGATTGCTTGGCAAAATGAATAATTTGAACAGTATAGGTGGTGGAATGCCAACTTACTCCAAACAATATGATCGCAGAAGGTGATTCAGAATCTGAAACAGAGGCTGTGAAATCCACAATATCCTTCACAAATTTGTCAACCAGAGTCATCTGTGGTACCTGATGATACAGAAAGACACAGTTAGTACTTCAAAATCCTTTTTGCACTACCATAGCATTCAAGAAGATACAAGAATATATCGTATTAGTGTCTATGGAACAACCAAATTATTACCGGGTTAGTTCGCAATAATGGGATTGCTTCAACCTTGAGTCCAGGTACAAATCCAACCACTAAGACAATCCCTCGATCGAGTAGACTATCTCCTTGAGAATCAGAGTCATCATTATCATCCTCATCATCACTTGATTCCCACCTAACCTGTGTTATGTTCAAAGAAAAAGAAACGATTCTAGTATTTGTTTTCTTGCTAAAGATATTATCTTGATCAAGACAGATGAATAAAATCAGAAGCACAAACTCTAACCTCCGTTAGTTGGTTAGTAACAGCATCAGCACCAACGATCCCGCTAGCTGAATTAGTAATCAGAGGCACTCTTGAGCCCAGTCTTTGTGTAAGCTACATAATATGTTATCAAAGGAAACAATAATTATTTCCCAGAAGAGAGGAGATACAATCGTAATCAAAGAAATCAGAAAAGAAAATGCATTTCTGATTCATATATAATTTAATGGAGAATCATTACCAGCTGGTGAGTCACTCCCAAGCTGAATTGTTTGCCAATGCAGGCAATGGCAAAATGCGGGATAATTGGCTCAGAAAGAACCACGTCGAGAACCTCTTTCACCGCATCCTATTGATTACAGCAGAAATTTAGGGGGAAAAACGGTGAGTCAATTGACTGTTTTTTTATATAAATATTAGCTTTGTGGTACTGGTTCAGTGACCATGGCCCGAGTTCAACTGGAGTTTTGAATGGGAATTTACCTGAAGAGAAGGTTTGAGGGAGAGAGCAGAGGCAAGCTTAGGCCTTGTAAGGATTCGACAGCAAACGTTGTTCCAGGATTTGTTAACACAGGTTGCCGATGCAAAAGCAGGCGCAGGTAGCCTGGACAGAATGTTTTCCATAACATCTTCACTCACCTGAGAGAAACCACTACCTCTCATCTTCTTCTTGAATTGCTTATTCTCCATTTACTTGGTGGAGTGTGAGTATATATATGAAGAGAGAGAGAGAGAGGGATAGATGCAGAGTAAGATAATTTGCATGAAAATGAAGTGGAGATTGGGGTGCCATTTTTATACATGGAAAGAAATAAGCAATTTCAAGTAGAAAAAGAAGGTTTTTCATCTGCATAATCCTACTGCAATTAAGAGCATTGAAGTAAATTTGGATTCATTTCTTTTCTTGGCATCTGATTTTAGATTTTTAAGATTGATTGGATTTTGATGTTTTCTACCAAAGCCAACTGTTCTCTTGCTTGTTCAATCTGATTCTTTTATCTTTATTATCAAAGTTGAGGATTCACATTTAAAGCAGTGTTTACTCTTATTTTGTATGTATTTGTTTTTGAAAATGTACGCCAACGGGCAACGGCTGTTGATGCATTGGCCTTTTTAAAAAAAGAAAAAGAAAAAAAGAAATGGCACTTTTTAGTTCTTACCTTCCCTGTTAAAAGGAGATCTTGAGTTCAGGTTCTGAAAATGAGTTATGGAATATTAAATTATTTAGCATTGGTTACCCTTTGCAATCAGTCAGAATCTACAGCTGATTTTATTTGCGCAATTTTTTTGAAAGCAGATTTTTTCAGATTTTTTTTTTCTTTCATGTAATTCCCAAAAGCAAAGAAAAATCCTAGATGATAATGCTTAACTAGACTAGATGGGTCATGAATTTTTTGTTTTGAACCCGAGGGTTCTTGATATATCAATTTAAATAATATTATATTAGGTACAATATGAATTTTTTTTATAAACCATAAACCAAACTAATAAAAAAATATTATATAAATTATTTTGTTTCTATGTTTAATTTATATAAATTCGGTCTATATAAAAATTTTACTTATAATATATATTGCATTGGTCTATGAAGATTGCCCATGAATATGAAATTATCAAAAATTATATTTTCTATGTTCTATGTTTATTTTGAAATTACCATTATTTTTGTAAGTTTTTCATTATAATTTATTCTAATGCCCTTCTTTCAATTTTCTAACAAAATAATGAGTTATTTAATAAATAAAAAAATATATTAAATATTCTCTTAATATATATGTAAATGAATGATGCCTTTTGATATTTTAATCTTATTTTGTTCAAAAACATGTCATGGTACTAATTGCTTATGTAAATAATGTTTCTTCAGAATATACTATGCTATAGGTAAAAACTTTTTTATGTTTAATTGGCATAAATGATAAGGGATCTACAACGTATATTTTTTAAGACAATAAATAATTTCAGTCAGTCAATTAAGAGTATATGAGATTTCTAAGAATAGTACATTTAGACAAACTAATACTCACTAAATTTATTTTTTTTAAATATATATGAATCTTCTGTAATTAAACCTACATTTTACTAATATGTATATTACTGATATATTTCAACTTATCATATAGAAATTCAAATCATTAAAAACCACACAAAGCGCAAATAGATGCTCTAATTTCTAAAATAAAAATTTAAAATTGAAATTAATAAATTTCGAAATAAATATTCATAGCAGAACGGGACGAATGTCAGCATTTACAAATCAGATATGACCTTTTACCAAATTATGAGGAAGAACCGGTCTTAACCACTGTCTACATTGGTAATCTCTCATGAATATCCCGGTCCCACACTGTACAGTACATGTTACCTTTAAATTTGGATAAATTATCAATTATGTCCCCCAATTCTTTTGCAATAATTAATTGATCTCAAAAATTTAATAAATATTTATTTTTTAATTTGTAGTTAATTTATTTCGTTTTATCCTCAAAATTAAAGGTGTATCAATATTGATAAATGTGGAGTGTATATTGTTGCCCCACACACTTGAAAATATTGTATTTTACCTTGTAGGTTTTTTTTTTTTTTTACTTTTGACCCATTAAAAACTAACAAATGACATAATAAAAAATTTTAAAAAAAGGTATTGATTTCTTTAAATTTTAATTGATCATATAAAATTTTGACATCATTTACCAAAAATTCTGGATAGGTAAAATTATTATTATCATCATCTCCAAAATTATTGTATACAATAAATATTTTTACAATGAATTGTGAACTCAGATGTATAATTTAAGTAAAAGCTAAAAAAAAAAATTTGAAAGAAATAAAATGAAATGACCATAAACCCAAAATTTTAGTTGAAAAGTAAATTTAAGACAAATTAATTCATAAAAATGTTTGAGATCAAATTGACAAATTTTAGGAGATAAACGAATTCATTTTTATTAAATTCGAAAAACATTTACCAATAAATTTCACTAATTTTAGGAAAATAAATTATTCTAACATGGCCTTGGGGTTGGTTTGAAATATAAGGCTGATGATTTGATACATTATTATACATATACTAAAACCCTTTTAAGGTTATTGTTCCAGTAACCATATATTCTTTTTTTCCTTTTCACTCTTATACTTTCTACTTTTTATAATTTAGTCCTTTTTTCTATTTTTCCCTTTGGTTCCATACTTTTCACTCTTTGCAATTTAGTTCATAAATTAATTTTTTTATTTTTTTCTAATCTTATTTTCAACCTCATCATCTTACCTTAATTCACTCAAAATTTTTAAAATATTTCAATTTACCTTCAATTAAATTCCCTTTTATAATAATAATTTTTTGTATGAATTTAGACATTGTCTAATTTAGCACATTTTATGTTATAGCTCATGTGAACTGGTATCAAAATTAGCAGATGTGATATATTTCTTCCTTTTAAAAATTTCATTCTAGAAATTTTACTTAAAAAAAATAAATTAAATCTATACTATATATAATTTTACCACATAACCTATCATAAGGGATTTACCTTATATTTGACTACTGGAATATAAACATATGTTTTGTTTCTAATTACTTTTTTGTTTTCTTTTTTTCTCCCTCGTTGGTGTATTTCTTATAATCTTATTAACATCAATCATAGAAAAAAAAAAAGCAAATATATATATATATATATACTCTTTTGATTTCTTATATTTCATAGTTCACACAAAAAAATAAAATAAAAAAATATCAGATACTAAAATATGTATATAATTTTTGGTTTGATGGTAATTATAGTACATATGCATCCATTATTTTCTTTTAAATTATATGAGAATGAGCTATAAATTAAAACATATATGATATATATTTGTATCTATAATATTATATTTTAATATATATTGCATCTGATAGATTATAATATTAGAAGTTTAATTTATATATTATAGGCTCCGTGACCCATTCAAGTAAAAATTTATAGCATTTTAAAATTATTTTACTTACGAAATTTGCTCATAACATAGTGTAGTTTTTCTGGTTGTTTGTACTAAAGACAAATGGGTAGAAACTTGTTGAGTTAAATTAATAAAATAATTGAAAAATGCAACCAATACTATTTCATATACACTTTCAAACTACTGGTGCTTTATAAGTGAGGAGAATGTATGATGTAAAATGATTTTTTCACATAGTTTATACTTTGTATTAAGGAAAACAGCGCGCATTTAAAAATAAAAGTTAAAATCCGAGGGCCAGGCACTCTAACGTTGGGCCAACCGGTTTTTACTGTTCGGATTGGAGATTTGCCCCTTCCCCTATTGCTGAATTTGTTTGGTTAAACTGTTGAATTAGGAAAACTGTGCGACGTCGCTTTTGTTTTCACTGTCTGCCTTTTTAATCCCTTCCGAAGTCTACGTGATCCTAATTCCTTATAGTTAGGGTTCTTTCCGAACTGCCCATGAAAATTTAGATTGAGATTGTTGTGAAATTTTCGAATTAGGTTGTGGTTACGCTTCTCATGGACGGGGAGGAGTTAACTGAGCAGGAAACTGCACTCTACGATCGCCAAATTAGGGTTTGGGGCGCTGATGCTCAACGAAGGTACTCTTCCTTTGGTTCCTGCTACCCGTTTTAGAAACCACTGCTTCTTTCCTATGTAGAATAATTGGATTCATTTTTGAGGTTTTGTTTTTGATCTTTTAGACTGAGCAAGTCTCACATATTGGTTTATGGAATGAAAGGGACTGTCGCCGAGGTATGGCCTAAACTTCTAAAATTTTCAATCAACTGTAATTGATGCAATTTGGCTTGTTATTCATGTTAATACTCCGTTTCGTGGTTTCTCATTTTATTCGATTTTCTTGCTGTTTTTGTTGTTTTATATGTGCGTTTTAGATTTTGGATTTTTGTGTCTGTAGTTTTGCAAGAACATAGTGTTAGCTGGGATTGGTAGTTTGACCCTTGTGGATGACCGGGCTGTGACTGAAGATGCGTTAGCTTCTAACTTTTTGATACCTCCTGATGAGAATGTGTACTCTGGGAAAACAATTGCTGAGCTTTGTTGCAATTCTTTAGAAGAATTTAACCCGATGGTTCCTGTTTCAGTTGAGAAAGGTTTGGACTATGTACCGGTCATATTTAAACAGTTCATGTTCAATGATGATTGTCCTGGCAGTAGTGTTTCCAATATTGTTGATTTGTTTAGTTTTCCTTTCGGAAATTTCATTTTTTGCTTGTATCAGAATATATGCGCCTAATTAAAAATATTGTATAAACATTCAAATTATAGGTGATTTGTCAAGCTTTGATGGAGACTTCTTTGATAGGTTCGATGTGGTGGTTATTAGCTCCTGTAACCTCCTGACCAAAGTATGTCACAGTCTCTTGTATGTAACATATAATTAAATTTTTACTGGCATTTTTTAGTGCTTATGGTATCTTTCCAAAATTTCTTGTATTGAATGTTGATATTGCAGAAATTGATCAATGAGAAGTGTAGAAAGTTATCAAAGCGTGTAGCGTTTTACACAGTTGACTGTAGAGGTTCTTGTGGTGAAATATTTGTTGACTTGCAGAGATATATATACACAAAGGTGATCAACATTTGTCTTTAGCTTATCCAGGTTTTCTACATCTACGGCAATACACATTTTTATCTGTTCATGTTTGAACTTTTTTTTTTGATGCTCATCTTTTTCTTGTTTTATCACATATATTAACAACTTTATATTAATGGTTTGTCTTCTTTATGCCCACTTTTATGGATGTCAGTACAAACGTGACATGTAAATGACCTCCTACCTATATACTATCATTTGAGGGCACAGATATTTAGAATTATTAGATTGCTTGTTTGGTTCAGTGGGAGGAGAAGGAAGCTGGGTGGATTAGTATATTTCTTATCTGCAATTTAACTCTATCTCACTGTGCATGAGTTGATTTTGTCATGAATTGAAAATTGTTTAGCATGCAAAGTTTTAGTTTTATTTTATTGAAGTCTAGAATCTTTGAGTGTTTCTAGATGATCACTTCTCTTCTAGAAGTGATACCTTGCATAGTCTTGTTCTAAGGAGGATTTCATGTGCTTTCTTAATATTTATTATTTTGGGCTCGGATTTAGACTGATCTACTTAATAGCTCATATTTGTATGTATTTAGGAAATTGCAGCTGACATGTGATGCAAAGTTATGACTTGTGAGAATTCCTTTAGATCATTTCTTTTCAGAAGAGATGCTTACTTTATATATTTCTTATCATTGACAGAAAAAGCTTGATGAAAGTATTGAATGTGAACTACAATATCCAAGCTATCAGGTATTACTAAATTCTTGAACTTTTCCCTAGACCCTGAACTGAATAAACAGTAGTTGCATGGTCTGTTTTCTGGCTTTATTACTAATCCAGCATCCAATATAGTTTTCCAATATTCATCGGGATAGGTAAATATTAAAATTCATAGATGAACTGGAGGTATAACTTTGACATCAGTGTTATAAGCCGAGTTGCGGCTCTGTAAATCTGCCATGGATAATCTACCGGAATCATCATGAGTGGAAGCAAACAAATGTTTATAATCATACAAAAGATATGCTGTTGGTTTGATGTTTATTTATTTACTAATTGTGGTGAACAAAATTTTGCATAATTTTGTAATGAATCTCTCTTACATATTGTGACCAGTTTAAACATTAATGCTTTAGGATTTCTTTTCCATTATTTGATGCTATAATTGTATAATCATTTCACTGTGAAATAAATGTAAATTTAGTTGTAGCAAGCTAATTTGAGTTACAGTGAGGTTAGATGGAAATACCATTAGCTCATTCTTGTGTTTTTTTCTTTACTTTGCAAAAACATGGGATTTGATCTGTAAAGTTATGATGATCTTTTATTGGCTAATATGCTAATGATAAAATGCATTTTGGTATACATTTTACTAACAGCCTAAGCACTTGATGCAGGAATCAATTTCGGTGCCTTGGAGAACACTTCCCAGGAGAGCGTCGAAGCTTTACTTCGCTATGAGAGGTACAATTACATTTTTTTAAAATTTTGGAGAAGGTAAGGTTACTTATTTATTCATCGATTTCTAGGGAAAGAAATGAAAATGTTAAAGTAATTAAAATGATCAATCTATCCTATCTAGGTCAGTAAAGTTGCATGCATTCACTTGCTGCTCATCTAGGTGGAATTTGGTATTGTTGACCACATAATGCTTCCTGGTGCATAAGAGGTTTAGTTTATCCAGCATTTTCATTAAAAAAGTGTGCTATGAGTGATGTCAAGAGTGTATGGATTTTTGCTCTTATTGTTTTTGGAGGACATAGTGTTTTGACCATCTTGTATTGGAAACCTGTGCAATCTAGGAGTTTCATAAATTTGCTTGTGATGGTTAAGACCAGCTGAGTCTACAGAAAATATTGTGTTTTTATCTTTTTTTTTTTTTTTTTCATTTTTTCAGTGATAGAAAGGTTTGAAGAGGCTGAGGGACGTAGAGCAGGAGAAATTTCCATTGAGGATCTTCCTGGTGTTCTCAACCTGAAAAAGGAACTTTGTGGGGCACAGGTATGTTAGTAGAAATTGGTCATTTTGTGCTGTATGATGATCGGTGCATCTTCTTACATTAATGCTATTCCACTGATTTCAGTCTTTGAATGAATCTCATATTCCTGATGCCCTCCTGGAAAGATTAGTTATGGGTAGAACTGAATTCCCTCCAGTTTGTGCCATTGTTGGAGGAATCCTGGGACAGGTTGCATTTCTAATGATTTTACTTATTATTATTCTTTTTCTTTTTCTGCATTTAATACTTAAAATTTTTATGGATGTCATCAAATATTGTAGGAGGTCATCAAAGCAATATCAGGCAAAGGTGATCCCCTCAAGAATTTCTTTTTCTTTGATGCTAAGGATGGGAAAGGCATAATAGAGGACATATCTCCTCCTAAACCCTGAAATTGAGTAGCTTGTTTCTAAATATGATTTTGGAGAACAGGGGATGCAATAATGGGTATCCATGTGGGAAAATTTCAAGCTCATGAGTCATGACTAAAGACCAGGAGGAACTGACCCAAGTCTAGGAAAATATTGCTAGAAATCTAAAGCATAGGAAGTTCTAATTCATCGCCAACTATTCGGCAGTTTTGGATATTAGTTTGTTGCTGATGTATCTTTGAGGTATTGCTTCAATATTGGGAGTATTTTTCCATGTTATTGTCTTGAATCTATGATTGCGGAGAATGTCGCTGCAACATGTTTTATGTTAGGATTCTCTCATATGGCTTAGAAATGACGATCAATGATGATTCACCAGTCATCCACTTTTTTAGCGAAGGCAAAATGAGTAGTCCAAGTGTATGGGTTTCTATGATTTGGAAAATTATATTGTTGTGGCCCTAAGAAGTAAGAAGATTGATGCATTGTAGGTGCCTTCAAAATTCTTGTTTTAGTGGTGGTATGTGGGGGATAGGCAATCAGTTTGTCCGGTAAATTAGAGCAAACTTGAAAAGAGACGCCTTTTCTTTATTTTTTGAAAATTATAAATGGAAAAGTACTATCTTCCTTTTGGTGAAATTATTTAGATGACTTTAGATGCTTTATAAAAAAGGGAAATTCAGTTGCTTATTGGTCATATGCGGAAAAGGAAGAAACTCGCATGACATGAAAATTTATATGAGCCAGCGGAGACTTGGCTTATTCAGATCTTTGTTAATGAGGGTTCTAACTTGGGGTTTGGCTCGCCTGAAAGAGTCAGTTCAATTCCATAACAAACTGTGGTGATAGTAAGTTGTAAAAAGTAAAAACTACAGAAAAAAGGGGACATAATTGATCAGAAAAAGAAAAATCTTAAAAGCTCAAAAAAAAATTTAAGATGAAATGATTTTAGGGACCAAAAGGATAATTGTAATTGACGGAAAAGAGTAGGCAAAGTTTTCCAGCACGGGTTGTGGAAAAGTGCACAAATCTGAAGGTCTTGAAGATTTCTTCATTAAATTTAACGGTCCAGATTTTCCTTTCATTACAATCTCATTAGGAATCTTACAGTATAATTACGAGGCTCCAAATTGAAATTCAAAAAATAATGAAACAGAAAGTGGGAAGTTATCATGAATTTATTCCAGGTAATTAGTTCAAGTAAGAAACCACTGTTCCACTAACCTCACTACTAAAAAAATACTATCCATACAAAAATCATGATGAGTGTACGATAAAGAAAGAAACAATTACCCCACCATGGAAAGACCAAGTAAAGAAGAAAGCAAAGGAACATATGAAAAACTGCACCAGCAATACAAACTTTTACAAGAGGAATGGAACTCCATCAAACACCCAAAACCAAAAACCTTCAGTAGATCATTAACAGATTCAAGAAGCATGGTTAAAGGTCTTAATCATTTCGACAACTCTCCAAAACATCTAATGTCTTCACTTCAACATAGGAGATCACCCTTAGATGGATATGGAGCATGGAAGGTAAGGAACAACGATTTGGCCGTTGAAGAAATACTGAGAGAGAGAAGGGCAGCCATCGAGAGTGGCAAGTTGAAAGGAAGGAGGCTTTTCGGCGCGGTCGAGGCCACGGCAAAGGTGGGTTTCAGTGACTGGGATGGTTTGGTTCAGGAAAGTGAAGTGAGATCCATGCTTTCTTATGATTCTGATGATGAAAAGGACAACACTGAAAGCAAAGAAGAGGTCTATCCTGTTCATTGTCCTAGTGGGTCTTGTTCGCCCCCATCATTATCATCATCTTCAGCATCTTCTTACATCTGTGATGAATGCATGGAGAAAGAAGTAGTGGCAATGAAGGGAGAGAAGGTGGTGGCTTTAGCATATAAAGAGCATGCAACTGTAAAGGCTGTCAAGGGTTGGCTTGCAATTGGACTAACTGTGTGCGCAATTGGTATCATTTCAGCTTGGAGATTTAGTGATCATGGACATGGAGATGAGGTAATTCTAGTCCCAACTTGATCTTTTTTTTTTGGTGAAGTCCAACTTGATCTCTTTTTATGCTTTTCATTTTATTTCTCATCTGAGGAGGTTTAATTGACTTATTTATTTATGGGTTTTTTTAATATGAATAATTATGTTTCTTATTACTTAGTTTCTATAGAAACTGAAAATTAAATATTTAAACATATACAACCATTTGTGCCTTTCCTGTGCATTCATAACATTCTCAAGCCCAAATAAATTTTTTTAATCATGTATATTAATCTCACTTGGAGGCAGGTAACCTTTCTAGCTAGTTGAAGAATATTAAAGGAATTGAAAAAATTACTTCAATATAGACGTCCATATTTCAAATAAAGAAATGTTTACCGTACATACCTGAAATTCGATTTAGTTTCAATTTTCAGCAGCATGAGAAAATTTTACATACACATAAATGGATGAAAATATTTACAAACAGGACAATTTAGCGATGAATGTATTTTTCGCAATATGGCTATATATCCATCTGCTACTGATTAAATAATTATATCTTAAAACAAGAGTGTGTTTGCATCTGTCTAAAGATGTGTTCGAAGTTATCTGGAAATGTCTGAGTTGGATGCATATGCTTCCCATCATAAGTAGTAACCACAATCTCTTCATCTTTAGAATTGCGTTGTATTTGCTTCTTCACATTGCAACCATTATGCGTGCACTTATAGTAACTTCTAAAAAAATTACCAGCCGAATTCATTAATAACAAATCATGCATACATAATAGCTATTTGTAAATTAATTGAAGAAACCGCATATATACTAACCTTGGAAATTTACTGTTCTTAACAGTTTTCTGCCCATATTTCCTCCATCTATATCCATCATCTAATATATCAACTTGGCTCCTTGTTTGAAATGCATATCTATGCTTTGTGATCTCCTTCTTATTATCTCCTTGTCGCTTTCCATTTTTCACTTTCTTAGTATCTGAACTGCTTGGGCTTCCAGTACTAGTAGCTTGATCTTGAGAAATCTTTGTTAATTTTTCTGCCTTAAGTGCCTCATGTCCACCATCCTCACCACTAAAAGGGGTTGGAGGGTTAGGCGTTAAATTTTCTCGTGATGAAGATGAATAATTAGTTGAAGGTTTTGATGACCCTGATGGGAAAAACACCGGATAATAATTTTCCATTTTGAATGGATGGATATAGAATTAATAATCAGGTTTTTTAGGCAATTATATACATCAAATGAAGTTTAGCTCAGTGTATTGGAAACCCACTCAAAGCTATATAATTGTGGGAGAGAAAAGAGAGAGAGAGAGAGAGAGAGAGATGTAAGGCGGCGAGCGTCCATTTTCACTGATCAATACAAAGAAAGAGTGGTACTTAATTACAGGCTGATGTACATCTGAACACTGTATGTGGAAAGATGAGCCGTAGACGGCACGATATCGTCGTCAAACAACATCAATCAATAAGACCTGAATAATACAAAAGGTTATCCTCATTTCAATACCTCTTTGGATTTTTTAGGCATAGGCTTAATGCAATAGTAACAAATTGCATTTACTCTAACTTAACATTCTTTCTATGATAAAATAGCTGTAGATCGTCCTATTTTTTCACATAAATGTTTAACAGAAATTATTTTATAATAAAATACATCAATCAAAAACTTTGTAAATTATTTCAGTTGAAATACTGCTACAGCCTAAAATATAAACTGAGTCACTCAATCGAGATTGATCGGTTAATTAGGTGCAGATCTTATCAATTTGTTAACACTATACTCACCAGCTATAGAGAAACGACCATCAACGCATCAACTATTACATATATGCATCACCCTTGGACAAAAATACCCATATTTGGAAATCAATGAGGGTAACGTCAAGAATATTCCTCTAGTAGGTTAATATGGGGCAGGCAACCCTGGTGGTGACAGAAGTTAGGCAGCAGGCATCAGTTGAATTAGGTGATATATTTATTATTAAAAGAGTTTTTGTAACTCTTCACAAGGATTTAATTCGAAGTCTTTCTCAAACAAGCTTTCATCATTTTTTTTTTGTCAATCATGTTTCATTTTAATATGTTTAAAAACAAAAAAACAAAAAAGACTTTAACTTCCTAAACATTTAAAACTAAAATGTGAACTTAATCCTTCCATTTCAGATTTCTCTATTCAAAGTTTCAAACACTGCACAAAGGAAAAACAATCGTGGAATGTAAAGAATTACACATCTCAATTCGATCATTAGAAAAATATTTTAGTATATCTGATGCATAAAGGCCCATAAGGGAAACAAGAAATAACAGCAGCACACTGCCACACTGAGCATGACATGCAGAAGCCAAAAGCACAGCGCAATCGAATTGGAATTAGCCGAACAGAAGATATACTTCCATGAGGCACAAAGGGCTCATTCTTGCTTAATGCCAGGCTGAGCTGCAGTTCATTGTGCTGGCGAATTGAGCTCTTCCCAGGCTTCAATCCAAGTAACCATTGCATCGGCAAGTTTAGTGAAGGATCAATAGGGCCAAGCTTTTCCATGACCGGTTGGGAAAGCTCAATGTAGCATTTCTGTACAGTTGTGCATTCTTTTGGAAGGACAACAGATTGGAAGAATGGGAAGATGTCTTCTTGCCAAAATATGCCCTTATATTCCTTCTTCAAATTCACAAATGGGTTGCTTGATTTGCTAGTTTTCACCCCAAGACCCAGAGGGTCACAGATTACCTGCAATCCACATCAAATGGATTAAGATGGCTTCGATCATGAGGCTGCAAAGAAAGCGATTTTAATATCCTTACATTTTCATTTGTAGCTGTCACCCCTAAATAAGACATTTAATTTTCTAATGATCTTATTATCGAGCAGAAACTTGCAATACTCCAAACAAAGGAATAATGTCACTAACAAATATGTGAACTTTGACAGAAATTGGAAATTACAATTCAAAACATTAGTTATATATACAGCCAATTACTAGAAATGAATTAAACATGGCTAGATATATGTCTTTGTAGTAATTTCACAAATGTTTAAGTTATTTCTAAATTAGAAAGAAGCAGCCAAACGGGCAGACGAGGATTGAAGAGAAGGACTTGTACCATGGCGCAACAGCCAGCCTTCATATCATCGTACCTGCCAATGGGTTGACCATCACCCATTACTCCGAAGAACATAGTGGGGTCTATCAGCTCCCTGTTAAATGCAAGGTTCACTTCACACATTGGGAATAGCGTGCCTTTCGGAATTGTCAGAACGGCATCCATATACCTGAGTGAGCTAAAATTAACTTACAATTAGGCAGACTGATCCTCCAATCACATGATAATATTTTAGTGTTTTGAAGAGAAATGCTAATCGTTTCCATCAAGCTCGCTTTTCCAAATAAAACTTCACTGATAAATGATTATGAAAAACGTTTAGTTGATGCATACACACCACAACATACAAAAACAGAAAAGGAAAAAAAGAAATAGCTATCAACTATGAAGCACAAGCACTCAATTTAATTATTTAAATTATCTCAATCAATAAAGAACAATCATTAATGATATGAACTATACAGCTAGATTCTGATAAATGATAGTGTAATAATTAAGGTAAGACAACCTGGTGTTACGCTCAAGAGATTTGAAGAGCTGAGTAGGGGCATCATAGTCAGGAACGTTAAGCCAGAGGGCATGAGAAATGGCAGTTGGCACCCCTCCCCTCAACCCAAATGGGTACCCTCTAACGAAATCAGCACCTTCTCTGTATGGATCATAAAGGGTATTGAAGCAAAATGGCTTTGATGGTCTCAGCAAGTTCTGTATGTGCTGTGCCAAAGCATTATCTCCCGCCTACTTGGATCCCTGGCTGCCTATATGTCTCGGTTCATTACATTTACAAAAATCAAAACTGTTCTGGAAACATAAAAAACAGAGATACTAAAACGGCAAATGTTTTTTTTTTAATCCAGATCAGACACGTGGGTCCCATACCCAGAGTACACCCAAAAAGAAAGAAAAAGGTAAAAAATCTCCGTTCCCTCTTGCAGAACCGAATAGATTCTTGTGTAATAAACTGGTTAAGTTAGTAACAGTAAAAAGTTTGACCTTCGAATTTAGAGGGAGAAGAAGGAGAACTTACAAAGCAATCATCATCAATTGTGAAGATATATTTCTTCTTGGAAATCAAGAAGCCGAAGCACCGACAATCTGAGTCCTTATAAGAGATACAACTTGCTTTAGGACCAAGGACCCGATTCACATCGTTCCTGTTATAGAGCTCGTAGTCAAACCAGTCGGGGAACCGGATTGTCTTGGTAGGATCCCCATCCTGGACGATGATTAGATGGTAAAACTGGAAGTATGGATTCCACATCTCCAGGAAATCCAAGTTCCTGATGGTAGGGATGACTATGTCGAGCTCGTCTTTCAAAGGAGGGATCACGTGGCTCGCTGGTTGTGCCATTTTAACACAGACTGAAATCACAGAATCCATCGTGCAGATAGTGAAGGATTTTGGGTGAGATTTATAGAGAGGGGAACAAATGGAGCGTGGAAGTTGGGGTTGGGCAACGAGGAAAGAGTGAACGAAAGCGAAAGAAGAAAATTGAGGAGAGTTTTAAGAACTCTGTTATGATGAAAGGTTTTTACTGTGTGCACATGAGGATGAGGGTGCAATGGAGGTTGGGATTTTAATCTTTTTTTTCTCAATGAATGCATATGGGATGAGTTTTTTACTTTCTGTCGCTTGCATAAGGTCTGTCTTACATAAAATCTTACTTTTAACAATTGAATAAATTTTTAATTGATGAACTAAATAAATAATTTAAGGAGATGGTTGAATAAATTTTTAGTATAAAAACATAATTATATAAATTTATAAAGTTGGAAAACCAGCATATGTTTTTTTTTTATTATTTTCACAAAAAATTAGTAATGCCATTTAACCCAAAATTTGTATTAGCAAGTTAAATCATATTCCATTATATTGTTCTCTTTAATAGTAATTATGGAAGGGAAATTCTTTATGGATGCTTATATAATCAGCACATGCAGCAAAAACATTTTTGCTTTCAATATGAGAGAGGTTGCTGGTGCGGCTGATTTTCCTTGGGCGGTTCTTCGGAAATGTAATTTACCTCGGCGTATCAAGGCTTTTTTTGACAGGTTTGTGAATGATGGTAGTATGACTAATGCCACGCCAGTAATGAGACATTTGGGACATCATGTTGTGTGCTCTATTTGTTATAATGAATTGGAGACTAGTCTTCACGTTCTACAACACTGCTATGTGGCGGTTCAATTCTTGATGATGGTTGCTGATATAAACCGTCCAAAAGTTGTCCGATGATAAGGGAAGCGGACAGAAATTGTCCTTTTATGGGAGAAGCGGACAACTCTATGTCGGCTTTTTCAAAAATAGTATTGTTATTTTTTCAATAAGCGCAAAGTGTCGTCAAAAAAGTTATTTTTTTATTAAAAAAAATAATGCATTATGCTTTTCTAATAGAAGTGGGTAGAATTCTGTCTGCATTTACAAAGATCTGTTAGCCTGTGTGAGAAGTGGACATAGTTGCCTAACTTATTGCAAAACGAATAGAGGTAGTCCGCTCTCTAAAAAACAAACAACCTCTGTTTTGGCCAACTACTAGTCAAAAAAATCATATATTAGAGATTTTGGTAGAAATCACCTTAATATGGCAAAATATTTAACAAAACATCCAATTTTAAGAAAAAAGTTTGTTCCTAATTAGCATAAATATAGAGATAGGCTGGCGGTTTGGAACTGCCCTTCATTTTTCATTCAGAAAATTAATATTGATGCCAGCTTTGGTCATTCTAATGGCTTAGCGGTTGGAAGAGGTCTTATCCGAAATTAGCTGGGGCAATGGGAGGTTTGTTTTGTGACGAAGATTAGTTGTTGCCCTATTCAAAGAGGAGAACCTTAGGTCGTCCTGAAAGGTGTGCAACTTGCTATCAATAAAGGCTCTAATTTTGTCATTATGGAATGTGATAACCAAGTTGTGGTTTCGGCTTTTCAGGTATCCTATATCTCGGATGTCTATAGCATTCCGACCATCAATCAAATTCAAGCTTTGAGAACTTCTTTTTCTTTTTTTCTTTTTTTTTTCTATTTGTCATATCTAACGTGAATCCAATTTTACTACTGATTTTCTTTCACACTTGGCTTATGATTATCCCATAGAATCACACATTTTGACAGCTTTTCGTTCAGGAATCATAAATTGATTAGAGCATGATCGATTTGGTGTCTAATATTTTAGATATTTTTTATTTTCTATTATTAAAAAAAAATGCTTTAGCTTAACTTACCAAGTTCATTTTCCATAAAATGTGTATACATAGTTGTTCATACATTGGCACAACCGAACAACGCCTAAACGGTTAAAATCTCTTTGTTTCACTTTCTAATTAATATATCTTTCATATGTCGTGAACAAGTGGCTTTCTAGTTCTATTCAAAATTGGATGACCCATATTAGCATTTAATTTAGAGAAAATTTCATGTTTATCTTTTTTACAATATTTTTTTTACTATTTTTACCAAAATATTTTTTCAATTTTACCATCTTTATCATTTCTCGATTTAAAACTTACCAATTTATTTTATCTCTTCAATTTTTCTATATTTTTTTCCTACATTTTTTCTCTTAATCCACTGCACAATATATGTTTTTTTACCAGTATATTTATCATTTTTCCATTTTCTAATCAAACAAAATCATTTTTTATTGATATCGCTGAATTATTTTTTGGTATAACTTTTTCACTTAATTTTTATACTTTTTAACTTTCTATTTCTAGGATTTTTTAATTAAAAAAGTCTATATATATATATATATATATATATATATATTATACCCATTTTATACCAAAATGAAACATAATTTTCAAGATATGTGTTTTTATACCAAATAAAGGGGGTGGGATCCTGTTAGACACATAATCACTGTTATGATTGGCGAAAAAATGATTAGCATATCGTCATTATAAATAGTAATCATATTGTTGTTAGCTCCATTGTGCAGAGCTACACATATTGAAAATTAATTAATTAATTAACAAAAACTAAAATAATTAATTAACAAATTAATGTGTTATGATAAAATTGTTTTGGAAAAAATTAGTTAAAAAAAAATTAAGGTTATTCAAATTATTAAAAAATTTAAAATTTAATTAACATTATATATGTTATGATAAAATTAAATTAGAAAACAATTAACAAAAAATTAAGGTAATTAAAATTTAATTTCAAATTATTAATCGTTTTAAAAAAAATGAATTAATATTATTTGTGTAATAATAAAAATGTCTTACAGTTATACTAGTTCGCATCAAGATTCAATGTTCATATCATACATATGCATCAAATACTTCTAAACCATCCCAAATCATAATATCATATTATCAATATATGACTTCCATCTTAAGAGACTCGTTAAAATCAAACACTTTTTTTTGAACTTTTTGGACATTGGTCTCACTCTTTATCTCCGTGACTTACACCGCTACGTACAACAAGTCTAACATTTGAAAATGTGTTGTTTGATACTTCTATTGTAAAAGAAGAAGCAAAAAATATAAATAAAGAGATTGATCCAAACTGATTGGTCAGAACTGACTTGTAGTACAGTAGGATATATCTGAGGACACTGATAATTTTTTAATTTTCTATTAATACATTTTATGTTTTTTATTTTTTATTGTTATATTTTTTTATTAATACTTTTTATGATATTGGTATGTTTGAAAAAATAATTAATGGTAATTAATTTTTAAACAATTAAATTTAATTATTTTGATCTTTTGTTAATTAATTATTTTCCAATACAATTTTATCATAACACATTAATTTTTTTCAACACAATTTTATCATGAAACAGAAGACCACCGATTTTTGGTATAGGAGGACATATATGAGGACACTTATACTTTTTTTTATCATTCTATTAATACATTTTATGTTGTTTATTTTTTTATTGTTATATTTATTTTATTAATACTTTTTATGATACTAGTAGTCTGAAGAAAAAAACAATTAATGGTAATTAATTTTTTACATAATTAATTAAATTTAATTACTTTGATCTTTTGTTAATTAATTATTTTCCAACACAATTTTATCATAACACATATTGTTAAATAAGTTTTGAAAATAATTAATAAAGTTTAATTACCTTAGTTGTTTATTAATATCAATTTTGAAGATAATGTTAATTAATTTTAATTATCTTGTTTTCTTATTAATTAATTTTTTAACAACACATTTTTATCATTACACATATAATGCTAATTAATTTTTTAAAAATAATTAATAATTTTAAATTAAATTTTAATAACTTTAGTTTTTTATTAATTTTTTCCAATATAATTTTATTATAACACATATAATGTTAATTAATTTTTAAAATTATTAATAAATTTGAATTAAATTTTAATAAACTTAGTTTTTTGTTAATTAATTTTTTAATAAATAATAAATTTTAATTAAAAATTAATTACTTGGGTTTTTATTAATTAATTAATTTTCAATATAGTTAGCTATGTACTATGGAGCTAGCTACAGTATGATCGACATTATAAGTGGTGATCATATGCAGTGCCTAATTCTGCCATAGTCCTTTCTTCGCCAGTAATGGTAGTGATCATATGTCTGACAAAACCTCATCTCCTCTACTTGACATAAAAATGTATATCTTTGAAATTATATTTCATTTCAGTGCAAATTGGTACGTATATATATCTCAATTTATTTAAGTAAAAAACTCTTATTTCTTTTGGTTTTCTTCATATTTTCATTTTTTTGTCATTTCGTTTTCATATTGATTTCTTTTTTTCTTATTTTTTATGATTTCTTGTATTTCTTTATTTCTTTTTTTGCATATTTTTTTGAATTTTACGTGAGATTTATTACATTTTTTTCATTTTTTATATGTAACATGTATTTTTATTTTTTAAATATTATTCACTCAATATTTGCCCGATTTGTTCTTGAGTTTTATTACCTTTTATCTTTTTTTAGAAATATGATGTAAATGTTGGATAAATATTGTATAAATATATTATTTATCAAAAAAATAAAAATATATCATATATCAAAAAAATAATAGGTAAACGTTGGATAGATATAGGATAAATATTGGGTAAATGGTAGATCAATGTTGAGTAAATTTTAGATAAATATTGGATATTTGCAAGTGTTGATCAATATTAGATAAACGTTTGATAAATATTGGATAAAAGTTGAGTAAAAATTAGATAAATGATAGATAAATATTTTAGTATCTATGTTAATATTAAGTAAATATCGTGTAAACATATTATTTATTTAAAATATAAAAAGTATATCATATATATAAAAAAAAACGTGAACATTGGATAAAAATTGAGTAAATTTTTGGTAAATGTTAGGTAACAAAATCTATTTTTTTATTCAAGGAAAAAATGAATGTATCTCCGAAATTTAAATTTGTGGTAGATTTAAAACTTAAAAAAGTTGATTTTGTTATTTTTTGAAAAAAAATTAAATGAAGATAAAAAAACAATCCTTTTACTATTTTTGAAAATTTCCCTTTAATTTATAAAATTAGGCCCGAACCCAGACTATTGAGTGAAGAACAACGGCCCAAAGTAAATATCATAGCAATTCAAAACTCTTGGAATATCAAACTTGATAATTTAATTTCAGATTTGCTTTTATTAATAGATATTGCTTAAAAGTCCTATCAGGTTGACAATGATGTCACTGGATTAGAGTTCACTAAATCTGTGTTTATGTTTGTTTTTTTAAAACTAATCTCAGTGTTCACCCAGGACTTATCCTAAAAGCATGATGCAACTCCATCTGTAACAGACATAACCCAACATATTAATCATTCAATACAATCGCCCACCCACATAATTACTAAGCAAAACACTCAATAGTGAGATTGGGTCTCAAATTAAAGTCCATACATAAAATGTAACAATGGAGAATAACAATATCCCTGAATGCTACAATTTAACTGTTTCTGCAACTTAATTTAAGCCTATGCGTCTGCTGTTAATAAGTGAAGAGTATTTTCTCAGAAAACTATTTTTTTAAAAAACAAAAAGAAAAGAAAAAGAAAGAAGCGGATGGCAGATTTTCAAGGCTTCACCAGGTAGGCAGCCACAAAAATAAGTAATTTTCTCAAGAAAATTAATACTAATTAGAATATTAGTTTTTAATTCTCTTCGCAATTGCAGGACATAATCTTAAATGCTCGGACTCCAAAATCTCCATAAACGAGAGTTTAATAAACCCACCACGTCCGGAAAAACCTTCCTGCCTAAACCCTTGTGGTTAGCTTGAGCCCCCTCAGACTGTACGGTCAGTACCTCCATTTCCAGATTTGCTTTAACTTCACTCATCTTCTCCCCTTCTTCTTCTTCTTCTTCTTCTTCTTCTTCATAAACTCCTCCATTTTCCTCCACATCTCCACCACCACCTACATTCTCCGGCGTCATCACCTCTTCAGCCATCAATATCTCAGGTTTGGCAACCTGGATATGGGATTCAACAACAGTAGTACTGCCCAGAACCACCTTATCAATATTACCATTAACTCTCTTTTTACCTCTATTGTGTTTCCTTGGATGCTCGTTCTGCAGCAAGTGCTCTTCAAAGGCGTCAATAACCTGGTGAATAAGCTCTCTATTAGGAGAAGAATCCCATCTGTACCAAAAACTGGTGTAACAATCGAAGCACCCACATTCAAAAAGGGGCATCTTTTTGGTACATTTGGTCCGCCCATCCGAAATAGTAGTTCTACACTTGTTCTTCGGATGTTGGGAGGTGGTATTGATAGAAGAATTTGGGTTTTTGAAGGTTGTGTTGATAGTGGTGAGAATAGACCTGGCTATCAGGTATGCCAAAACTTCACGGTCGTGGTTTGGAAGGGAGAAAGCTAGGGCTAGAATGGCGACTGGAAGTAGCTTGAGAACAGAGTCAGGATCTTTATACAAAGAATGAGAAGATGGTGGTGATGGCGGTGGCCGTGAAGACAGAAAAAAAGGATACACATTGTTTTTTCTCTTAACCTTCATTTTCTGGCAAAGAAAGGCGGAGTCTTTGTATTTATTTCTGCTCTAAATATTGAAATTTGGGTTAATTTTATCACAACCAATAATTTATATTTTATTTTTTTTAATTCAGTCAAAAAATATTTATAAAGAAAAAATATTTAAAATTTAAGAATTTAATTTAAAAATTATATAACATTTTAACTTATCTTTTTGGTGATATGTGTATTTTTTACAATTCATGACTCGTTAAAATCTGTACCAAAAAATCAGAATCAGCTTAAAATAATTTTTTAATTAATTTTTTTTCAAACTTAATTATATAAGAATAATAGAATATAAGTGAAGTGATTACCTGAAATTTGAAAGAGAAAAGGTACATTTGGGGCAGTAGCTGGAGTCCGGAGAGAGGGACCTACTAATAGGTTGGGCTGCCCAATGCCATATATTTTTCCAGAAATGAAGGGCTTTTTGTTGGGATATTATAAAGAAGAGATAAAAGACAGCAGAGTGTGACGGTTCTACAATTTAACTAGCAATTGTATGACATTTAGTACGATCTGTTGCACTAAACCTACCTTTCAAACCGATAAAAGCGCTCTAAAGATAATATAACAGAATTTAGAGATCAAGAAAATTTAATAGCAAAACAAGAACACAAGAATTTGTGAAGAATGTTTTGTATTGCTTGAAATGCTTCAATTGATTGAATGATTACAAATGAATTTATATAAGGCATATATAGGTCTCAACCTTCTTAATGGATGACTGAGATTGATTCTCACCTACTAGATGGATGGTCAAGATCAACTCCCACCTACCAAAATAGATGGCTAGGATTAATTTCTACCCACCGAAATGGACGGCCACGATCCATTTAATCTAACGGTTTATAATGGCCTTCTAGAATATTACATATGTGTGTCAAAATGTAAATGTGCAGAAAATCTCATATGAACATTTGCGGTGCGCGACAAGATGCACTAAAAAACCAAAGGCCGTGTTTGGGAACTTTTTCTCTCTAAGGGAGAAAAAATAAGGAATTTTCCTTCTTTATTTTTCTTCATTCTCTATCATATTTAACAATTTTTTCTTAGAAAAAAACTCTTTTTTTTTTAATTCAAATAAGTTAAAGTAAAAATAATTTTTTATTTTACTTTCTTATTTTTTCTTCCTCGTATTTTTACCTCCTCCGCTTAGATTCGTAGTGGGTGCTCAGTTGAAGTGTCCGTAGAATGAGGTAGCCTTTGCTTTTTTCCAGTTTGATTTATTGAGGGGAGCAGTCTCCATTGTCTCCACTCTCCAGTTTGTGTTTTTCACCTTTTTTTTTTTTTGTCTCTCTCTCTCTCTTTCTGCTTTCGAGTTTCGAGCAAGGTCGGTGGTCGAGTTATGTAGAAAATGAATTAGATACAGTCCAAAAATGAAAAATATGAAATATCCCAATTCATAAATATTCATTTTTTTAGCACTCTGTTTTAGCATTTAGGTGTAGCCATTTTATTAGTTTCTTCTGAAAAATATCGATTTTTGTTTCATATATTACTGCCTACATCAGTGAATGCAAAGTCCCGGAACAGGCCTTCAAATATTACAATTTACAACTGCTCGCTCTCCAAAATCAAGCATGGGTAAAGGTCTTATAGGAACCAGAAAATACAGAGCCTTGACAAAGCTTCAATGGATATGAAGGCAGCCCATTGCCCTCTTAAATGAAGCTTCTTCTGAAAATTCTCCCAAGTTTTTTCAACTTGTTCAACTTCTAAGGTCCAATGACTTCTTTATGATTGTGCATTACTTGCGAAAATCCAAAAGTGATGCTTACTTTGAAAACACAATAACTTGTCTTCCACTTTGTCGACAATCTAAATGCATGACTAAACACCCATTGCATCTTATTATATACATTGCTGAAGTGGAACAAACTGTTAAATAATTTTCAACCCGAGTGAATCATCCTGTAAAAAAAATTATAAAAAAAATGTTAATATTTTTCCAAATTTGCACTTCAAGGCTTAAATTAACTACATGTACTTCAAATTACATGTCTAA
Source organism: Triadica sebifera (assembly GCA_023653625.1). NCBI lineage: Eukaryota > Viridiplantae > Streptophyta > Magnoliopsida > Malpighiales > Euphorbiaceae > Triadica > Triadica sebifera. The sequence continues at coordinate 27,560,134 of CM042903.1, forward strand.
ATTTTTTTTTGGGCAAAGCATCACATCACATATTTGAGATGGATTTGTAGCCAATAAATTGCATATTCCGCAAATTATATCATGAATTCGGATATATGATACTCTGTGTGCTATTATTTGATATGACATTATTTTTTAACTAAAAATTCAACGTATTATTTTTCTTCTTCTTTTTCTTTATATAGATAAAAGAAAAAAAAATTATATACTTTAAGTCTGTTTTTAGAGAGAATTTTTTTTAATTTGTTAATTTGATTTTATTTTTAGTATTTTTTAATATTGTAATGATTGCTATTATCATTTGGGTAAAAATATTAATTTTTATTTTTTTTGTAAAAATAATAAATGAAAATAAAAATATTTGAACTAAAAATAAATAATATAGATAGAGAAATCACATTGTGAGGTTGAAGATAATATATTTAGTAAAAATAACGAACTTATAAGTGATAAATCTGAAGTTGTAAATGATAAACATGTAAATGATGAATTTTTAAGTTTTAAATAATAGATCTGCAGTTTCTATATGATAAATCTGTAAGTTAAAAATGAAAACATGGAATTTATAAATAATAAAATAACAAAATATAAATGATGAATTTTTAAATTTTAAATAATAAACTTATAAATGGTAGACAATAAATTTATACCTTATAAACGATAAATATGTTAATATAAAATAATAAATTTATAAATTTTAACTAATAAATTTATAAATTCAAAATAATTAACTGTAAATTATAATTGATAAATTTTTTTTATATTCATTAGTTTATAAAAATTAAATTATAAAAGATTATGTATTTAATTAAAAAAAATATATACATAATATAACATAAATTTAGTTCATCACAACAATAAAGTTGGGATTGATGGATATTGGGTACAATTGGATGTGACCCATGTTATTGTGGGTCCATAAAGCATCGTCACATGCTTGCCCAATCAAATAATCTTGCCATTTTTTGGACACCACTGGCATTTTATAGTCTTGGATCGTATACTTCTTCCTTTTGTGGATGGATTTGCCACTTTACTTCACCCTCAATTGCATTGCTACTGTTGTTTAAGGATATGTTTGCTTAGAACAACTCCAATCAACACTAAATTGGTGCAAAAATAAAAAAAATAAAAATAGTGTAAAAAATTTCATCTCCAACCGAACACTAAAATGATGTAAAAAATGGTACTAGTTACAGTGCCGCGCTATATTTAGCGTTGCACTATAGCAACGCCATTTTAGATTAAAAAAAAAAAGTTTACAGAAGAAGGAAAAAGAAGAAGAAGGAGGAGGAAGAAGAAGAAGAAGAAAGGGAAAGGGAAAGGGAAAGGGAAAGGGAAAGGGAAAGGGAGAGTGGTGTAGGTTTTTTTTTTTAAAGTTAAATAATTTTATTTATATTTAAAAATATAATTTTTAATTTTTAATTACCAAATTTTGTATTTTTTTTATAAATAATTTGATTATATTTGAATAAATAAAATTTTAATTAGTAAATATATTTTAATTAATATTAAAATATATTTAATTGAAAAATTAAATAAAAATAATGTTAGTAAATTGAAAATTAATTAATAGTAAATTGATGTTTAATTAATAGTAATATTTAAATTGATTTTTTTTCTAGTTCATAATTAAATTGTAATTTAATTAAATTATATTATCCAATTAAATTATATTATAATATTTTTAATGTTATGTAATTTTAAATGCATAACAATTTAATTTCTTAATTGAATATAATTGAACAAAAAAAATTAAAAAAAATGTAAAAAATATATAAATATAAAATGCATATATTATAATTTAAAACAATAATACATTTATTACACCATTTAAAACAATAATACATTTGTTAAAAAAATAATTATTTTGTAAAATAATTATGTAGTCTAAAATTAATAAAAAATAAAGTATAAAGAGGAATATATATATAATATTTTTTTTGGTGTAAGAAATGGTGTAATGGGTTGAAGATAAATTTACTGTAGTTACAAAATTTTGATGAAAAAGTTACACAATTTCGACACAATGGGTTGGAGATGACCTTATGGGTCAATAATAAATAGAAATCGGGAAATACTGTATGAAGAAACATTAATAATATTATTAGACAGAAGCACGTATAGTAAGTAATGTAATGTCGTTCTCCATGTTTCACAAGTTAGTTAAATTATATGATACCCAACTCTTCATTTTGATTTCTATGTGGACATGAAAAAAATACTTAAAAAGATAAAGAAACATGACCTTATTTGGTCATTTCCATTGCCACCTGAGCTCTTTGAAAACCAAAAATGAGCAAATATATAAGTATATATTGTAAATGTACTTCCAGGTGGCCTCTCAACATAATGGAATAGGCTCAATTGTGGCAGACCATGTTAATAATTCCTTTCGCCTTTCAAAGATCTTCATCGATGTTGTTAATTAATATTTTGTACTTAATTAACACTACTTGCCCTTAAGACCTTTCTGTTTTGGCTATCCACACGTATGAGACAAAGCTATGTGCAGAAATTTTTGATGATTTAGAATAATAGAGTTGTCTTCTATACATTTTGGATGATTTAATGTAACAGAGTTATGTTTAAAAGGTTGAAAGGTCTTTCCTTTAATCATAGTTTGGTTTGATGATTTAACATATTAGAGAGTTATCTTCTATATATTTTGGATGTTTTAAAGGAACAGAGTTATGTTTAAATGATTGAAAGGTCTTTCCTTTAATCATAGTTTGGTGACAGCAAATGTACAGTGAAGAAGTTATTTTTATTATTTCCTTCAAAAAAAAGTTATTATTATTATTATTATTATTAATTTTTTGGTCGATTTGAACGTGTCAAGTAATCTTGCATGTCTAAAGGTTTTTGGATTGGTTTTTGGGGCGACACGTGGCCAAATGTCATGTGCAATTTGGCGAATTTATGGCATGACTCAACATTAAGCACAGTTTCGGATGATGTAAAATATGGAGAAAGGAAAATAAGAAAATAAAATAAGAATATATTTTTGTTTTACCTTATTTTGGAGGAAAGAAAAATAAGATAAGAAAGAAAAATATTTTTTTTCAAATGATTGGATTAAAAAAAAATGGAATGAAGGAAAATAAAAAAGTGTTTTCACTTTACCCTATTAGAAAAGGAAAAAAAATAAAGAAAATAGGTAAAACAATATTTATTTTCTACTCAGTTCTCTCTATTATGAAGAAAAAGCTTGATAGATTAGATAAAAAAAATTATTATTACTAATAAAATTATTTTTTTTATTATTGATTATTATAATAAAATATTGATTATTTTATAAGTAAATATGAAATTAGACAAAGATCACATGAAAATCAATCAAAACTGTTTAAAGTGAGGAAAAAAGCTGAAGGGGTCCATCCCTCATCTTTGCCCCTTTTTTTGGTTGAAAAAGATAAGTAAAATCCACAAAAAACAGCAATTATGAAAAGCAGGCAACACCATGGAAAAATTAAGTAATATTTTCAGAAAAGAAAAGTTAGAATTACTTAGAAACATGAAATTTTAGAGAAAATCCATGAGCTAGATGGAAAAGATAATCTACAGTGAAGTTAACCTCTCGAAGAACATCATCTTTGCCTCTTTTATTGTGCATTATAATGACAATATTATCGTACATGACGATGAAATACAGTTTACATATTTTTATTCTGTTAATTTAATTTGTCCGATATGAAATATAATTAGTACGTAAATGAGAGTGAATAATTCTATACATGCATGGTATAACAACAAAACATAGATCAATGTACATACATATTTTCATGAGTTGATGTACCAGTATTGATCGAAGTTAAGTCCCATTTGGCTCCTTATATTTATCTTTTTTTATCATTTCATTTCTAAAATATTTTTTTATCCAATTTATTTCTTAAATTCAGTTTTAAATTCATATTTTCTCATTACATTTTAAAAGAAATAATATTTCGCCCTGATATGTTACTACAATATATCAATATTATTATCATATTGAATGCTAGCATAACATGGTAATATGTCAATGTGGACCAAAAACTTAATTTAAGGAACAAACTTAATCAAAAATATTTTAAAAGAGCAAATGATTTTTTATTGAGGGCAAAGGAAATGAGAAGTAAAACAAATGTTCTAAGTACATGTTTGGTGAGGGCAAAGGCTAGGGTAAATTAGTATTTTTGTACTAAAACTTTAGCATCGGTATCAATTAATATTAAATTTTTGTATATTAAATTGGTATCATAATTTTTAAATTGTATTTGAAATGCATTTTAAGTAAATCTCTACTGATTTGAATTATAACTATCACTGCACATCACATACCAAGTTAGAAAAAATATCATAACAACTCACTTACCCATTTTTTATTTTATTTTTATTTTTTAAGATTGTTTTTGTTCTTCTCTTATTTCTATCTCTGCTCTTTTTGTCTTCTTCTAACAATGATTAGCCCAGAACTTTCATTGTTAAAACTCAATATGATACCAAGCCTGTCATTTTCACTCTTTATAAGCATTGATACGACTCTTTCCTCCATTGCAATACCATTGTCTGTTATTAGTTTCGTATCATCCACACTTACGAAAATATTTTTCATGGTTTATCTACTAAGATTAAAGCAAAAAAGAATGTGGTTAGAGATTTTAAGATTTCAACTAGGGGTATTTTAACCATTATATTTAGTGATATGACTTGAGTTGGTATTTGATCATAATATTTGACATGTATATCTGTTAAACAGATGTACATGTAACAGATATTTACTTGAAATGAATAAGATATAATGGTTTGAGATACAATTTGAAAGTTATGGTACAATTTAACACAAAAAAAAAATTTGGTATTAAATTGATATAAGTATCAAAGTTTTGTTAAAAAAAACTAATTTACCCCAGGGACTGCATATTATTGACACCAAAATCCATTTAGAGTCCAAATAAAGCTGAAATAAAAATCTTGGAAACCTTTAAACCATTAATTCATTCAAGGAAAACTATGCAACTATATCTCTACAATATAATCTGACCTGCATGAATTAAACCAAAATCTCTTTAGTTTTGATTTTGATATCTAACTCAATCCTGAGATGAGTTTCCTTCCCCACAAATAATTTGTGGAGGGCAGGGCCGCAGTGGACTTCACTATCTATATGTCTTCTTTTATCTATTTTTCCAAAAAAAAAAACCATAATTTATGGTGAGTTGGGACACAATATACAATTTCCATAAATTGGATATATATATATATATTTTCTCCAATCAGACCATTTTGGAAATGCATTATCTATGGGAAAGTGGGGGGTTTTATGGCCTTACTCGAAAAAGTTAGGTTCATCATACGTATTCCCTTATGGACATAATTATACATGTGCATGTATGTTTAGCTTTAATTAACTTAATTATATATATATATATATATATATATATATCAAAACTGTAAAAATGAAAATATTAATTACTCTCTCGCAGAAAATTCTCTTTTTCCTCTTTTGTCTCGTGGATATGACTTAGCTAGCTATTTTAAGCGGGAGCAAGACATCATCATCGACTGCAAGAATTGAATAATGAAATCCCTACCGTTTGGACGCCTAAATTAATGTTTACACTTTGAAATTTGAACCTACACGCTATACACCTTTTGCATGTTTTAATTAGAATGGTCCACAAACTGGGTGACCTCTTAGCATGGTCAACAAGCTTGGTAGCCTCACCCAAATTACCTAACCCAACTTCGATCAGGAGCTTTTATATATATGTATCATAATTATATTATTATGTAATCATGCCACAAGATTGATTTTTCCTGCTTAATTCCCTTGCAAATACACAATTATATTTAAAATATACACTCATACACGCACGAAATAATTACTTTTCATATTTGTATACCACTTCATTTACGATCTTCCTTTCTCTTTATAATTTACTACTAATAGTAATTTGGATTCTTTTTATAATTGGTTTTGTCTTTGGACATTCCCATATTTGTTATCTTTTTATTTACTGATCTCCTCCATTGAATTTATTAGAAATGATTTCATATCAAAAATTTAAAAGATACAATTTAAGTTTAATATCGTGATAAAACTAATTTTAGATAAATTTAAATTGCATAGCAAATTTATAATTATCAAATCCGATTTTGACCGTTAGAATTAATTAGAATTAATTTCATATCAAAAATTTAAAAGATAAAATTTAGACTTCTAATTGTGGTAGAATTAATTTAAACAAATCATTTTAATTCAATTGTGAATTTACAATTATCAAAATTTACCCTTTATAATTTTAATAAAATCATATAGTAAAAATTGTAATATAGTAAAACAATCTGTCAGCTACTTGTAGCAAAAAAAGATAAAGTTGATTAATAATTGGTACGATGGAGGGGATAAATTGATTAGAAACGTTATCGCCAATAGTGAATCTTCCATATACATCTGCACTGATGACGAATTAAAGGGCTAATAATTGAAAAGCTTCTAAATCATATAAAACAATCTCATCTTAATGTGAGTGCTTAATAAAGTATGCAATTCATAAAAATTGATTATATCAGCAATCAAAAAGCTATTTCAAATTTGTAAGAATAAAGGCAATTTCAAATCAGAGTCATATCATATCATATTTTGTATGAACCCATTGAATGATCCGACCTATCTTGTGAATCAGAACCAACAATGTCCCTTCCAAATTAATTCCTTATCGTACACCTACTTAATTAGCAACCTCACTTGGTCTTGGAGTCAACAGATTATTGCACACCCATTGAAATTTTCTTGACTTATTTCGTCACGTATATATAAGATACTGCAAATTCTATTGTCAATTTAATTAGTCCATTTTCGACCTGTGTTAATAAATCCTGAATTCTCTATTTCACTCCAGAAGGAAAATGAAAGGAAATAATATGAATAAAATATTTGATAAGAGATAATTTTGATTGTTTTTTAATGGGTCAATGTCCACATTCTTCAAGTTATCGATATTAATAATTTTGAGTTGTCAAATAGTTTATTTTATTTTTTATGATAGAAGAATGATATTTTGGTGATAGTCTCTAATGACTTAGATAGGTAAGAATTCAAAAGCAGCAGTCATGGCTCTAGAAGCAAGAAAACAATCAAACAATAATAAACTGCTAGACAAGAAGAAATAGACAAGAATTCAAAGCAAAGCTCGGTAGAGCACCAACAACTGAAGTATAAGGTTCCTACCAATTTTTCTTAAAAAAGGAAGTTAGAGAAACATTTTTCATCGGGTAGCTTTTTATGTGAGATAATATGCAATCATTTTTTCCATTCAGTGAATTAGATTACAGTTGTTCTCAATTTCTTTTGATTTTTTTTATTTCTTTTATAGTCTCATGTGTGCAAAAAGGGCAAAAGATTGAAGGAAAAATATGTTAAAGTTGATAAAATAAATAAATAAGGGAGAGTGACTTAAACAAGTGATGAAAACAACACGAAATTTGCATAGGAATTTGGTTGTCAAGAGTGGCAATCCTGAATCCTTGTCTGCTAATTATGATGCTTGACACCTTATTTTCCGGTAGAATTTTGAACAAAACTGTACAATACATATGGGTTTATAACTTTAATATGTATAATTAATAAATTAATCAAGTTTACCACATTAAAAAAAAGGGTCATGTAAGCTAAACTGCCTTTTTAGAAAGTCGGTGAAAGGTATGTGCTAATTATTAGCGCTCCATATACCGGACTGCTTAATTGACAAAATTAATAATATCATGATCATGTCTAATCCCATAAAAAAAAATTAATACTAATTATTTATTACTAATATTTTTGAGCTATATATATAGATATATAGTTTGTGAATTAATAAACAATGTTTGATGAAGTAGTTAATCTTGCCATTGCATAAATCAATTTTACATTCTGTACATATTGATGCATTGTGGTCCATTAGAATTTTAAGCAAAAAGCTAGGGGTGCACTTGATTCTTGTATATAAGAGAGAGGCATTTAGTAGGTGTAAATATAAAACGAGCTAACTCTCGACATCACATTTCAACCATATAAATTAATATAGAGCATGTGATATGGGCTCCGCTGATTTATTTGATTTCTTTTTTTAATAAAAAAAACGATCTTGTACCCGACCACATGGTTTCTTATCATTTGTGTTATGAAAATTCACAGGTCACACAGTTACTTGTTATCCCTATATTTACCTGGTGATTTTTTTTTAAAGATATATAATTATATTCAGAAAGATGAGAAACATTATGTCAAATTATAAATAAAGAATTAATCATAAGTCTCTTGATTGTCCATCTCTACTACTATGTTACTGGAACTATTGTCATACGACCCAATTAACGACTCTCTCACCCCATAGTTGTGATATTTTTTTAACCCGAAGGTAGACCCATTAAAGAAGTAAAATGATAAATTAAATCTAATTTATTAAGGATTATAATCCTTTTTAGATCTATGAAATATGTTCCTATTCACAATTCAATAAGGATTCATTTGCAGAATTAAGCCCTCCAAATAAACATTAAAAATCTATTACGAACTGGTATAAACTATAAACAGTTAGATTATAATATGGTTTCAGATTTTAAGATAATTAAGAATTCACTGTCCAAATTCAATCACAAAATCAAATGTGGGAATTTAATATAGGTAATTAGGTATCACAGTAAACTGCAAAAAAGTTGATAAAAAATCCTGAGATAAATTAAGAAAGTATTAAATTAATTATCCAAAGATGGCAGTCACAAAGCAATGATGGAAAAGAATAAAGACAGCAGCCATTGTCAAACTCAAACACACAACCCACCATCCTCGTCAGAAATTAGATTATCAGAATGGAGACTCTTTATTTACGAGAAACTGCTAGTTTACGGGTGTTTGGTATTGTCAAAAATAGGTTAATTTTTTTTAATTTAATTAATTGATTTGTTTATAAATTATTTTTTTAATTTTAAATTTTTTTTAAAACAATATCAAATGGAAGTCCAAATATAAAAAATAAAATTTTTATTACAAATTTCATAGACTTTTTTATATTTATATTTTATTTTATATAAATTAATATTTATTAAAAAGTAAATAATTTTTATAAAAAAATAAAAATATTTTAAAAAATATATTAATAAAAAAATAAAATAAAGATAAATTAATTATAATTATAATTAAAATAAAAATTAAATTTATTATTTTTTCTAAATTTTAAAAATAATTTTTTTTGAATTTTTTTTATGAATTAATTTTTAAAATTAATAATATAATTTAAATAAAGAGTAAACGATGTGATTATTACGTACCTGCTAGTTATTACTGTGGCCCCACTTTTAACCCCCACTAATCCCACCAATCATAAAGCAGCGTTTGGGTTAGCGGAATAAATTACAATTTATGTGGCCCCAGATGATTTGGATTTGACTCGTTTCAGTGGTCAAGACTCTTTTTTCGTAGGATAAGGTTTAAATTCTGCATTTAAAAAGAAATAATAAAACTGCAGAATAATAAGAAATAAATATTTGATTATTAAACTAATTAATTAAATATTTTTATTCTATGATATTAAAATTTTAAATTTTAGTAGTTATTTTACTTTAAAAAGATTAGATTATCTGAAAGAAAAAGCAAGGTAGGATGCGGTGGAATAATTGAATGGAAAATTTTTAACAATCACAACCTAAAAGTTCGAGAAATTGAACGCCACTATTCTTAAACAGTATATCATAAGAGAAATAAAAATAAAAATTTGCTTTATTTGGTATCAAATGAGAGCGTACAAAACTATATGATAGCACCCAATTTTTCCGATTCAATGCTTATTTTATGATCTATTTTTCTCTTTTTTTTATTTTTAAATTTTTATTTCTCGTCGCTAAATTAATTAAATGATAAATATTGAAAACCACTTGAAAATGTAATTTTTGTAATTAAAAGATATAGATTTTGTATCTTTGACTAATAATGCTGCTGCATATGATTCTGAATCCACAGATTTTGTTCTATGCCAGGCTTTTTGTTATTTATTATTTATATTTGAAATATAATTCGATTTTTTTTACTCCTTTGACAATTATGGCCCAATAACAATGAGAAAAAGTAACTTTCTTTTTTTTTTAGCATTTTCGAGTTAAATAGTAAAATGATGTTACGATGGCAGACAAAGTTTTAAATGAGGTTAATACACAAAGTTAAGTAACCAAAATTTTAGAATTATAATATAATACGGAATCAATAGACACCCATTAAATTGATATAGATATTATATAAAATAAGTAAATTTTTTAATTATTATTAATTTAAATTGTATATGTAATTTTTTTATCTTTATAAATTATTGATGTAATAATTAATTTAATATATTATATATTAAATTTTGTTCTTTATTTTTTTATTAATTCGAGTGATTTTATTAATTATTTTTAAAATTTTATGGAATGGACGGATGAAATGATTCGATATAGTGGTAACATTGTTTAAAATTGGGCATATAAATTAAAAAAGAAAAAGAAAAAAAGGTCGCCATCTTAGCCATAACTGTGGAGACGGGAAGAAGTAGACATTACATCAGAGAGTTGCAGAAGAGATTTTCATTACATACTGTCTGCAATTGTTACGTGAATGTGAATATCACAGTTGAAAAAAATAACTATTATCAAACAGTAATTAATTGGGTAATGGAGATTACTTTAAAAAGAATTTACAAATTTCTTTTGAAAAAAAAAAAAAAGGGAAGAAAGAAAAAGGGCAAAGGAGCATGTAACCTCCGGGCACCATTTGTCTCGAGCAGGTCTTTCCTGCACTGCACGTGCCCTTTATAAAAAGCCACGTAATTTCATTATGATCATCATAATCATAATACTCTAATATTACTAAGCTTTTTCCTCAGATCTGATGGTTCTTAGCTCTCATAGAGTTTTGTATACAAAATTCTAGTTTTTATTTTACACAATAGAGAGAGAAACATACATAAAATAAAACCACACACGGCCTCTCTCTACACTCACAGGAGAGAATAAGAAGTAGAAGAAGAAGCTCTGCACAACTTATCCAAAACTTATCTCCAACAAGTTTTGTGCTTTTGAATCCGAAAAACCAAGCAAATGGGCGAGGTCTTGATTCTTGATTCCTTGTTCTTGAAGTTGTATGATTAATCTTTGGCCTTTCTTTATTTTCCATTGAGTACTGATTCTCGGTTTGTGTTTTTTGTTCTGTTCAGGAAGAAAAGAAACCTGCAGCAGAAGAGAAGAAAACAGAGGAGCAAAAACCAGAGGAAGGAAAAAAGTCAGAAGGAGACAAAGCTGAAAAGAAAGAAGAGGAAAAGACAGCAGAAAAACCAGCACCAGCTGAAGAAAAGAAAGGAGATAAAAAATCAGAGGAATCGAAGGACTCTAAAGAATCCAAAGATGAATCTCCTCCGCCTCCACAAGAAATTGTTCTTAAGGTCTACATGCATTGTGAGGGTTGTGCTCGCAAGGTCCGCCGCTGTCTCAAGGGATTTGAAGGTTAGTCTTCTCTGTTCTTCCCCTTCATTATATCTATTCTTTTTAGTAATAATTAATGTTCTGTTTTCTAATTCATTCCCTATGGTGTTTTGATGGAATAATTCAGGTGTGGAGGATGTAATCACTGATTGCAAGACCAGTAAGGTGGTTGTGAAGGGAGAGAAGGCGGATCCGCTCAAGGTTCTCGACAGAGTTCAGAGGAAGAGTCATAGACAGGTTCAGCTCATCTCTCCTATCCCAAAGCCACCGTCTGAGGAGGAGAAGAAGGCGGCTGAAGAGAAGGAGAAGCCCAAACATGAAGAGAAGAAAGAAGAGGTTTTTTAATTTTCTTGTCTTTTTTTTTTAATTATTATTATTATTATTATTCTTGCTTTTGTTTGTTATTTAATTATTGAGAACTTGTTTTCTTGATTTGGCAGCCTCCGGTTGTGATAGTGGTGCTGAAGGCTTACATGCATTGTGAAGCTTGTGCAATGGAAATCAAGAAGCGGATACATCGAATGAAAGGTATGTTTTTTTTTTCATTTTCATTAATTTATTATAAAGTAACAATTTTTTTTCAGGTGTATTTTTGGTTCATGCAATTTCTCTTCATAACTTCTGTAGTTAGATTTACTGATGATTCGTGTTTTTGCCCTTTAAAAATGTTTAAATTATTGTGTTTACCACCTTTTGAATCTATCAGAAAAGATTTTATTCCCTTTCTAAATTCTTAAAAATCCTTTTATTATATTATTAGATTCTATTTAATTAATTGGTCATATCTTAAAATTCCATTGGATTATTTTCAATTCCATATTCAAATCTCATCAACCCCACGTCATAAATCTTGATAAATCATGCATTAAATATTTCAGAATCAGATTCTGAATCCAAATTTAAAATACTTTTTGATACTATCAGGTGTGGAATCAGCTGAACCAGATCTAAAAAGCTCACAAGTAACAGTGAAGGGAGTGTTTGATCCTCAAAAACTAGTAGAATACGTGCACAAAAGAACTGGGAAGCACGCGGTGATAGTGAAGCAAGAGACAGAAAAAAAAGGAGAACAGAAAGGTGACAAAGTATCCAAAGAAGAGAAAAAAGAAGAGGAAGGTGACAAAGAAAAGAAAGGCGGTGAACAAGAAGAAAGCAAAGAAAAGAAAGAAGGCGAAGGAGAGGGCGGCGATGCCAAACCGGAGGAGGCGGTGGCGACCACAGAAGAAACAAAATTGGTGGAGCTGAAGAAAAATGAATATTACTATTACCCACCAAGGTATGCTATGGAGTTATATGCATACCCTCCTCAGATCTTCAGTGACGAAAACCCAAATGCCTGTTCTGTTATGTAAGAAGTCAAGACATTGAGGGGCAAAATGGGGAATTGGGAGGGAAATGGGTGATAATCCGCGTCCGCCCATCCTGACATGTGCGTCCTTTTGTACTTATTGCTGAAAGTATGATATCTACAGATAAGCTGAAGAATTTTGTGAGCCTTGTACTTTTTGTTTTGCCCTTTTCTATTTTTATTTTTTTTCAACTTGTCATATAAATAATATTTTATATTAACATATGAATATTAAATTAACTTTGGATTTTTTTTAATTTTAGATAAATTAGAACGAAACTATATACCAATTGAAAAAAATAACCTTTAATATCCGACAATATAAATAATATTGTCGTGTATGAATATAATTATTTTCAATCTTTTAATATATAAATTAAAAATATATACGAATCACAGTAAAAAAAATAACCATTAATTTTTTTATAATTTTTTAATTACTTGGCGGAAGGTCGTATTCATTCCCGCTGTTTTTGAACAAGTGGGAAGGAAATGAAAATGTGTTTGAGATGTTGGAAATGATTGGAACATGGACCCAGATTTTGGTTTTAGCCTCAGCACTCGTAATGGTTCTGCGATTTGCATTCACCTAATTCACTAACATAAAGATGAAATTAATGCACAACGACTCATTTGGCAGGTGGGTAATGGAGCTTCAATTGATGTTATAAATGATCCTTGAATTTCCGGACAATTTCCTTATCTAAGCCGTTTCAGGTCTTTCCCATACACCTCTTTGAGGTTTGTTTCCCCACTCGTTGATTCTATGATGATTACCTGGATATCCAGGATGGTTGGAAGAATATCAAGATTGCTCTCGTGCCTCGTGAAAAAAATGGTATTTGCTTGTTTGAATTTTCGTTTTACTTATGTTGGCATATTTGGAAGGCTAGAAATAGTCTCATAATTTTCAATAATAAGAGGTTAGAGCAAAATGATATTTGGATGCTTGCATCAAAACACCAAGAAGAATTTTTTGAATGCCAACGCTGGCGAAGATACTTCTTCTCGTCTTGATATTCATTCCAACAAGTCTCTTTTTGGATTCTTCCAGACGGGAGATTTATTAAAGTTAAATTTTGATGCAGATAATTGTAAGTCTAAGAATTGTGGTAGCATGTATAGCTGTGATCATTGGAGGCCATTGTGGACATATATTGGCTTGTCTTATGTGTAGGATTCCTTCACAATCTAATGCACTGATCCTGAAGGCTATGGCTTTTCGAGAGGCGATTCCTTTTGCTCGCAATCATGGATTGTATTATGTGATTTTTTAGGGGATGCAAAAGAAATCATTGATTCTGTGTTAATAGAAGAATCTTCAAATTTTTTTCGTATTTTGCAGGATATTAAAGCAATGACCAATTATACTTTCTCTTTTTGTTTTGTCAGTAGATTTTATAATGGTCTTCCACATGATTTAGTTAGAAAAGAAATGCTAATAACACTCTATTTTTTAATATTTATCTCATAGTTAATTAGTGAGTACGAACAAATATAAATATAAATAAAATAAATTTATTTTTTTCACCAATCAATTAGAAAATAAATATTAGAAGATATCTTAAAAAAAAGTATATTTAATATTCCTCTAGCTAGAAAATATCTTAGTTCTAGTTTTAGTTCAAATCTAGCTACCTAATGGGCTTATTTGTACTCTCTGGTTTGTTGATTAATGAATTTTCTTCGACAAAAATAAGTATTTCATTATTTCTTCACAAAATGATCAAAATAGGAGCTTCTTAAGGAGTGGGACTCCTGTATTACATAAATTTAGTACTATTTGTTTATATGGAGAAGAGTACCTTGGTTTTACAGTGCTTTTAAAACATATATACGGTATTTTTTTCCCTCATGGTTTGGATGGTATTTTAATGATATAATTAAGTAATGGAACCAATACTACGTAGAAAATTATCCATACTAATGATAATTATAATATGTACTAAATTTGTTGCTATTGTCGGATACAATCTGACATTGAAAATTTTAAAAAACAGAATAAAAGTTATAACTGTGATGTAGTTGACCTTTAAATTAACTTTGAATCATTTTGAAATAACCGTAAATTCAAATTAAACTAGCACTTGGAAGAAATGCATTAAGGCTCCCCCCTTCAGTGTGTTTATATATTACTAACCAGTGGGCGGAAACAAAGTGAGGTACACTGAAAAATATTTAAAAAAACTAGTCTTATTTAGTACACATAAGAGGCAAAAAAGAAGTCCAACTTGAGTTTTACGTATCTACTTGAGATACGCATTTGGGCATATGCAAAGCGACAGGGTAACCTAAAATTTCTGTCATCTAGTTATTGTTTTTTGTTTAATATCTCGTTTTTACCTGAAATTTGGTACTTTTCACTTTGATTTTTGATAAACCAGTTGTTAGAAGACTACACCCACTTTAAGTTGAAAATTAAATAATGATTAATTAACTTGTTACTAGCAATTCATTTTGCCAAGAAGGACCCCTAGGAATACCTATAGTATCACCCAAATGGTTCTGTTATTCCTCGGTAAGAAGGCACCAACAAACTGAAAATGCACGCAAATTGAAATGATTTTAGATTGAATAATGAGCGTGAATCTGAAAAATACCCAAAATGCCTCTTCAATATTTGAAACTCATCATCAAGTACTAAATCTTGATCAACATTTTTCTTGATAGTATTTTTAAAATGCTAACCCTTTTTGTGATCATTAATTGGCTTTTGATTAATTTTTAGTGATTGTCAATTATTATTGCTATTGTTATTATAATATACAAAGTAATCCCACCAATTATGTTAGAAAAAACTTAGGAAATTTGGGTCAGTTATGAACACTTGATTCTCCCTTTTCCTGCAAAAATAATTATGAACCCGACATTATTTGACGTCCGTATGGAAATCATATTTGATATGATTAATATCATGCTTTTTACTTTTTAGAAAATAAGCGACTGATAAAAGCACCAATGGGCTAATATGGGACTCAAAATGATATCATATTACACCCCCCTTCCCAAAAAAAAAAAATGGAATAACAATGACAAAGTATACTATGGAATAATTTTTTCTTTAATAATTATAAATATAGAAATTCAAAATTCCTAACCTTTTTTAGAAAAATATTTGACTTAGGTACGATTTTTGCAAGAGAGATTCCTATTAGTTTATGCAAAAGCATAGTAGCTAAGGATATTAGCACATGGTATGTCTCTTTTGTTTTGGTGTAGTAATATGCATGTCGATAGTTGTGCCTACATAGTGTTTATACAAAAACCTTAATCATGGGTTCCCATATAAACATTATACTTATCTATCGGATGCCACCCAACCTTTTCAATACGTTTTGTGCTCTGCTAGCTTCTGCATGATATTCGATCATCACATGCTAATTCCCTCATTCCAGCTATATTTTGATTTTTGTTTTTGGTTCTTTTTGTTGAACTTCCAAAAAAAAAAATCCCAAAAGAACATTCATATTGTATATAGTTTGTGTTTAATTATATAATCAATCTTTATGTTTGAGGTTACATTCAATAAAGCAAATGACAATTTGTCTTCTTGGCATTTCCTATGGCCTTTTAACAGAAAATGGCCTTTTTACTAACATTTTCCAATTGCAATTTTATTCTATACTTTGATAAAACTTTTTGTCCTTGCTAATTTGACTTCCACCTTAAACCCCTATTTGTCAAATCTCAATTCTTTTTACGTGCCAATCAAATATGTCTACAACGTTCCTTAGATGACAATGGGTTAGATTCTAGGGATTTTGATATATTAATTATATCCATTAAATTTTATATCAAAACATATATTATTCAATAATGTTTTAGTTTTTTTTTTTAATTTTTTTTGACACAAGCTACATTATAGAGGGATATTTCAGTGGAGATGTTGACATTTGAGATCTTCCAAAGTTTTTAAAGGAGATGCTTGAAATTAGAGGAAATAATAAGTAAGTGGAGATGCTAGGAATTTAGATCTCCCACTACTCTTAAGCCTAATTATAATTTTCAAATATCATTTTTATAGTGAAAATGAACAAATAAAATTGACATTCCTATTTATCTTAAATGTATGTAAATTTATAAGCCTACTGATATTTTGTAAACAGATCATAAATAATTAAGTTGAATTCAGAAATAATTAAGTATTCAAAATGAAGAATTTCAACTTACTAGAGTAATTTTTATATACACTCTTTGTTCCTCTTAAATGTCCATTCTGAACATTATTTTTCGTTTTATTTTAAATGTTCATTTTAAAAAATAAGATAATATTTAATTCATATTATTACTTGACCTTTTATTTATTGAAATTGCAAACTCGTTTTTAGATAATTGATCATATTTTAAATTGATGTGAAATTTTTTAAATAATAATTTAAAATGAAATAGAAAAAGTAGTATTAACAACGTATCCAAATCCATCTTTATAATAAGTCAGTATAGGATGATCATACAATTAGTCACGTAACAAAATGTGAATTGAAGGTATCAAATGTAAAAGCAAATAGAGTTTTGCGAGGTTTGCCAATTGAGCAAAATGGTCATGATAACCATAATGGAAAAATTAGTTGGAATTGGAAGGATGGTAGTTGCAAATGGACTAATCACTGCCTACGCAATGTGGAAATGTCCCTTCCAATTCTCCGAACTCTATTTCCTCACAATGACGAAATCACATGTTAAATTTCTTGACAAAGATACGAAGTACTAGTAGGTTGGAGTTTTTGCTAGGGTTTTTACAAGCCTTTTTCTTCTTAATTTCCTTTCATCTACACATCATCTTCTCATCCTTTTCCTCGTCTTTTTGTCTTTTTTTTTTTTTTTTTTTTTTTTTTTTTTTTTTATGGGTTGTTAAAGGAAATCATATCATTATTGCCTAATTTCTATTTCAATATCTTTTTCCTCAAAATTGAATTGCTGCATACTTTTTTAATTAATGAAATTATGTCAATTAAGTTGGAAAATTTTAATTCTCCATCAAGGATATGTTTCCTTGTATAAGGTGAAATAAATACGAAAATATATGCAGATTTATAATATTTTTGATTTAATTGACTGATTTTTTTAACTTTTTATATATTATTTTTTTAAAACTTACTTTTATAAAAAATATTTTTTTACTTCTCTTTAAAAACAATTTTTAAAACTAAAAATATTTTTAAAAAATATTTTTTCCAAACTCAATATTAAACATTTTAAATTTTTTTATCAAAATTTTAGGTCCCATTCTTTAAAGGAAGATAAGAGTAAGAAATATATCAGATGAGCAGCTTGCCGTAATTGCCTTGGACCATTAAAGTCTCGGTTTTTAAGGACTAAGGTATTCTTTTATACATTGTTCAAAAAAATTTCTATTTATTATTAATTCCATACATCTCAAATTCTAAACTCATTAATTTCCTTTCAAAAGTACTTGATCTTTTTATTTATTTTTTGAGATTTTAATTTTTCATGTATATTTTAATTTTTTATTCAATTTAAATTATAATAAATTGATATGTCTTATTAGTAATAAATATAAATAATTATTCTTTTAATAAGTTTTTTAATGTGCTTATATATTAGAGAAAAATTAAGTGGAATTTATATTTTCAATTATATTAATTAATTTTTTTAATCTAATAAGTTTGATGACAATATCCCGTGGTGGTCCACTCCTATTTCACTTATAGCAATATGTGAAGAATGGTATGGACGATTTTGTGCAGTTTCCTTTATTAGCCTTGTTTGATCGTTCATGCAGTGTTTGTCGGAACAGTGTCTTGTGCATATAAAAGTCTAATTTATATTCATCTTCATCATTGGTTCCTCACATTTTACCCCTTAATCTTCCACCTAAAACCAAAAAAAAAAATCTCCCCATGATCAATTAGGAATATAATTTAGTATGTTAAAAACAAAGTAATTATAATTAAGTGTTCGAAACTTTTAAAAAATCAGGGTTGTTTTTTATCTTAATTTATTTTTTTCTCCGTAACAAACAATATGACTGAGTTAGGAATGACGACAAAATTATTCATTCATATTCTCAAAACATATATTTAGTTTTTTATCCTGCTTTGTTACTTGTCAGAAAAAATATTAAACCTATTTCCACACTACACATAAACAAAAATCTCTAATTCCGATTAAATCTCCAATTTTTATTAATTTTTTTTATTTTAATTAATTAATTAATTATATAATTATTTAAATATAAAAATATTGTTTACTTTAAAAAGAGTATTATATTTTTATTTTATTATATTAAAATATAAATAATTATTATATATAAATATAAATGACATATTAGAACAAAAAATGTACATATTGTTTACGTTCTTACCACGAAAAATTTTGGAGTCGAACGGAGTATGAAATGATGAAAAAATCTCCCAAAGCTGAGTCAGGACGGAACATGGCGATAAAAAAGTCTAATTGCCATCCATAGGGCGACTGTATTTGCTGTATGACTCACATTCACAAATATATAACTGTGTGCCCCGTATTACTATTTACAAGCATTTATTGGGCAGTTACTGTTAACTGTTGGGCTGAATACTGTAGTGTACCACATGAGTAAATAATATAGATTTGGGTATTTTTGAAAAAGAAAAGATTTTAGCAGAGCTGATATGATAGAGGCGATTCTCTGGTGAATTCGGCTGACAAATACTTTGCCAACGCATTGTGGGCAGTGAAGGGAGTAGGATGCTGGGGTGGTGCCTAGAGCAGGAGCCACCAGGAGCAGGCCCCAACTGTTAGCTATATAGAGTGAGGTAAAAGCTAAAAAGCTCGCATTTTAATGGATATATTATTATTATTAACAATTTTTTTTTAAAAAAAAGGGAAAAGATCTTTCTTTTACATGGATCGCTTTTTATGTCTGTAAAAAAAAAAAAAAGGAATATTCACGAGTGCAAACTGTGAATCCCATTTCTCATCCGTCTTTCTAATCTACAACTGTATTGACGATTGCGTCATTTAAGTATCGTCTCAACCTTGTAATGTTTATACGCTAATACATACAACTGCAAATACAAACAAATTAGCCTTAACCGCATCTTACACATGTATTCTTATCCCATACGTCAGAAATTTAACTTGCCTGAGGAAATACATAAATCTATTTTAAGATAATTAAATAATTAAAATAAAATCATATTTTTTTTCTTTTTAAAGGTAAATTAATTTTTTCTTGCAATATTTTGCATTCATAAACAAACGCCTAATGTATATAATTATGAGAAGTGGAGGAAAAGAAAATCGGGGTTTCTGTATAATTCTAGATTTCTCCAACAATGTTGAGCCAGAATTACCCTTGAGGCATGCGTGTCATTTGACGTGGCAAACTGTGGAACACCACGCCGAATTGGGAAGAGACAATCTTCTCAGTTATCAACTTCCTGCCACCTAAGCTGAAAACGGTGACGTATGCAGAAATAGCATATTCGCGTCTGACTGTATGTAGGCGGGCCCCAGTGATGGGTCACAGTTGTATTTACCGTCGAGTTCGAGACCCACGTGAATTTCCCTGCTTTTCCTCTCCTTTTGCTATTTTCGTGCTTCAGTTATTGGCCCTTCTCTTTCTCTGCTGAACGGGGTAAAGCGTAGTAGCATAGCATTGTCCCATTAAAAAAGAAAAAAGAAAAAAATCATAAAGTTGAACCCATTCAAAAATTAAAGAATTTGAATTCATTCTAACCCTATTTAAAATTACGAATTATACTCAATTTTAACTTCAATTTAATATTATCAGAAATTATTAATTAAAGGGGTTACGGAGGGCGGCTGAAAGTGTGGCCCAGACAAAATACTAAAGTGACGTCGTGGTCCTCACTAATTGCTACTTTGTCTTTTCTACTTTGGACAATTTCTTTTAGTACGGTGTTCCTATTCGTAATTCAATCATGACATGTAATTTGTTTTTTTAACGAGCGATGTTTAGCATATCATTAACAGCATACTGTTACTTCACTGCTTTGATTAATCCACACACTGAATACGTATGCACAAACTATAAACTAATAAGTACGGGCATCATTGAAATTTGACTAAAGTATCAATTTGCTTGACGAGATTTGTTTGATCCATTTAACAAAGTAAAAACCAAGCAAGTGAGATAATAAGGGGGTTCAGAAAGGAATAATAGGCATTAAATAATTTGTGAGTGAGAGGAAACAAAATGAATATGAGCCCATCAAATCATTATTACCAAACAAGAGGCTTTACATAATTGAATCTTAATTCTCAATCATATCAGTTCACATGTCATCTCAAAATAATATGGTTGGCTGAGATCACATTCACAGGTACAAATGGATAATTGTTGTATTTATCTCACCATTGCCGTTGCAATATTATCATGGTATTCAAGCCTCTCATTGATGTCTATTTGGAAAAAAAAAATTATATTTATGGTATCAAAAGTACTTTCAATTTTCATGGAGGATTTTAAGGTACGTTTCTTTCAAATACATAAATTACTGTATTATCTCAACATAGTAGAAGGAATTGGTTTTGCGGCGTAGGTCATAGATTTATAGGTGTTAACTTTAATGACAAAATTAGTTGGTAGTGGGGATTTTACCTTAATGAGGACCTCAAGTAGCGGGGCTTGTACTCATTAGTCAAAAAGGTTTAGAGTTAAAGTGGCTGATCTTTTTGAGCAAGTTTAGCAGTTCGGCTAATAAGAATATAACATCACTTCTAATTACTAAATTCTCAATTTATTTGATTAGGCCCATACAGCTATGTTCTATCACTAGCTGCCTAAACGGATAGTTTTAACCATATTACCAGCAGAATATCAAAAATTCGTGGGCTTTCTGTAAATCACTTTCCATTTCTTGCCTTATGCTCACGTCTCAGACCCAGTTCATAAATCCTAAAAAACCAAAGCCCGAAAGCATTTCTTCAGTTTGTCAATAAGATTCACAGGGTAAATTTTCAAGTCTTAATCTAGCTCATATCCTCTATCTTTTCGGTTTAAACTCCATATCTTATAGCCTTTGACATAATACTATTAAACTATAGCTCATCAGTTAGCTCATTTGATTTTTCCTTGCAACTCATTTATGAATATGAGATTTAAACTTTATGATATTCAGTCCTCGAAACATTTGAAAAATAATATGTTAATTAAGCTCAAAATGTGTCGTAAATTATTACAGATCTAAGTAAAATAGAAAAAAAATGTACATAGAATAAGCCCATGAATTCCAACTGCTTACAAAATCTATAGCAAGCAAAAAGCAAATGTTACAGGAAACGTGAAAATTATTAGGATGAATGTTCAAGTTTGGATAGCCATTCAGTTCTTGCTCGAATGATCTCTGTCTTGTCGGCCTGCAATCGAACCAAGTGCGTAAATTCCAAGTCTGCTTTGCGATTATTGTTCGGAGGTTGAGCTGTGCTTGTTAAGGACTCCAGCAGGTTTGATTGTCGACACTCTCTTCTGTACTCAAGTGTCATGCTTGTCATATTGTATTCGCCTAGCACATTTACTGGCACACTCTGTTTAACAGGACATCTTCAATTCCTACTAATTTTATTTCAAGTGATGATCGCAGAAGTAGTTAATTGCTAAAAGTTGTTACAAAAGCAGGAATATGATCATACCGGATTCATTATTGGATGCTTCAATATAATCATATATACTCTTTTACATATGTAAAATAGTTATTAATTTATAAAAATAACAAAGTAAAATTGGATTAATCCATGAAAGCCGGGATTAAATAAGAAAAGTCTATAAATTTATTTGATTTAGTAATATTTAATTCAGTCGCCTATGAATTATGATAATATATAGTTTTGAGCTTTATGAATTGGAAAAAGAGAAATGAAAAGTGGTGATTTTAAATGATGTGTAGGAAGTACCTCTAAGATCCATCCAATGTATTTGACATTATTTACGTGTTGATTGGCATCCATGTCACTCCATCTTGGCTGCAAAATGCACGAGACAACGTCGGAGACATTAATGAATATGTGCAACAATATTTGGTAAAATGAATTTATGTATCACACTTACAGCTAGACCAGATTGGATTATGTGCGCAGTTTCATCAGAAAGCTTATCGATGTTTTCAACATCATTGCTCTCCTTAGCAATTGCAATCTTATTAGTGTAGAAAGGTAGCAACTCTTGCTTCACTTGTTGTGGGATTTTGGATAGTTTTCTTGTTTCTCTGTTCATCATCACCCATGTGCTGCAGTTGATTCAGATAATAATAATTAGTGATTATTAAGATATATATATATATATATATATATATATATATATATATATATATATATATATATATATATATATATATCTGTGTGTGTGTGTGTGTGTGTGTAAATATATATTGGCACTTATAAAATGGAGATGGAGCATGGGACCTTGTAGCTCTTGTTATGATATCTTTGGTGTTATGATCTCGAATGATCCAGTCCCTGCGCATTCCATTCTTGCCGGCTGCATCAACCCAAGTATCAATCTCAACTACATCTCCCCTGTCATTCTCCATTCACATCAATTAGTTCCTTAATGTCTGAATCATCACTACTCTGAAATTCTGAATGTGAATCAAATATATATGATAATGTTTAATCAATCTTGGAATTCCTAGGGGGGAAAATAATTAATTACCAGCAGCTGTATCTCTGGACTTGAAGGTGTATGCGAGTGACAACCCAGATGAGTTTCCTAAGGCTCATCTCTCGGGTAGCCCCAAAGCCATTTCCTGCCAGCCCTGAGCTCCACACATGGTTAAGTGCAGTCTCCTGCATTACTCTCTCGCACATAATTAAAATGGCATATACACTGAAAATTAATTAATAGATGAAGGTGAGCACAAATTAAGCTAATTAACCTGAAGAAGATTCATCAAAGTTTCCATGGTGGCAGTTTTGTCCGGTCCAATCTCATAAGACCTAATAATGAAGCTCTGCCTATATACCAAACTGTCATCCACAATTTTTCCTACTAAACATGAATTATGAAGAGGTTGATCATCCATCGCCAACCCACTATTCGTCTTCTTTACTACATCTAAATGTATACCATTCACCTTTTTCACATCGCTTTTCCTCATGTCCATCGCCATTCTTACTTTGTTTTTCTTCTCTGTCTTGTGAACATTCCCAGCAACATATAATCTGATACTTCCCTTTGCAGCTGCCATTGTTGCCATTGCAATGTGATCATTCATTTAATACCAAAATGTAAAGAATAATGAACAAAGAAGAGGAGAAGCTTGTGGCTCAGGTCGGTTTCTCTAAAGGAGATAATTTTTTTTTTCTTTTCTTGCTAGTTGATCTAATGAACTACTCAATTAATCACAATGAACATAATTTAAACGTATACTCTAAAAATATTAGCAGCTCAACCACTCTAATGGGTGGGAGAGAATTGGAGAGGTTTCCGTGGTTAACTTGTACGCAAATATATAGGGGGGTTTGAGGGGTTTTGTTAACACGACACTAAGGGACTTCTAGTTAATTAATTAATTAGTTAAATGCATGTGCAGTTTTTATTAATTAATAATATTAGAGATAGACTGATCTTTGTGATTGATCGTTTCCCACTAGTTTCTTTCGGGATAGAACGAGGCCATGTTATATGTTAATTATATCCTTCTCTATTTCTGCATGGCCACGCCTTTAAACTTTTGTTTGAACTGAGGAATATGATGGGGGGGACACAAAAGTCTGTTTCGTTTATTGTTTTTCAAGCAAATTGGTTATATGGGTATTGAAATTTGAATCAATTCTAGTACATTAAGTTACATAATTTTGAGAATTGGGGTGGAGAATATTTAAGTGAAAAATATTTGAACGCAAGTTGTCATGTTTAATATTTGCTCTACATTTATGTAACATATAAAAACATTTCCACCCTATAGTATAAATATATAGTAGAGAATTATTTCTTGGAGGCGGGTTCCAACGATACAATCGAAGTTTCACTCTTTTATTATTATTATTATTATTATTATTATTATTATTATTATTTTCTTTCCCTCGTATGCTTTTCAAAATTTTATTTCCTTTTTCCCGCACCTCAGTTTTGAGGAAGACACAGGAAAAAGACTTCAGGGCTCAAG
This sequence comes from Triadica sebifera, assembly GCA_023653625.1. Lineage (NCBI taxonomy): Eukaryota > Viridiplantae > Streptophyta > Magnoliopsida > Malpighiales > Euphorbiaceae > Triadica > Triadica sebifera. The sequence continues at coordinate 27,585,028 of CM042903.1, forward strand.
CTCTTATTCGTTACCCAATATCAATGGCGAAGCAACAAAGCGACTACATAGCATAGGGCCCAAAATAATGTAAGGCCGGATTAAAGGTCTCGTGGGCCCGAGGAAAGATTTTTTTGTCAAAAGTAAATTGACCCAATCCTTCTGGAAAAATAATAAAAAAGTAGAAGATTTTCTTATTTCTTAAATAAATCTATTATAAATCAGATAATAATAAATTGTTATTTATAAAAAAAAATAAAATTATTTTTGTAATTATTTTTGTACGCTTATTAATTTGCCATTAGTTCTGCAATGAAAATATTTATCTATTACAAATAAAAAATGATGATAATATATATATTTTTTATGAAATAAATTTATGAATCGATAAGTATTGCATAACATTTGATTGCATTATGCATACACCAAGGCGTCAGGTGTCACCGACCTTTGTTCATAACACGTGGCTTTGTGCCTGGGGAAACGAACAAACCCCACTCCCCCCAACTAAAATTTTGCTATTATCAACAATTGGAGATTAAAGCAAAGATTATTAATTAATTAATTAATTAATTCAGAATCAGAGTTTTCATAATAGATTGCAGGACCGGCATGCCCCGGTACCTTTATTATCCTATCCCATCATTAGAGCCCATCTGGACGGTGCTAAACTCACCTCGACACGTTAAAGGCAGAATCCGATACTGGCTCCTTGATTGCCACGTGTCCTTAAACCTCCCTCATAAGTAATCGCCTTTCCACCATCCCCTACGGATCACTTTGTCTTCACAATCTCCGAACCGGCCGTTTTCACATTCTCATTTGACTCATCGGACTCTAGCTACGTTGTTAGCTTCTGTCACTTGTTTACTGGTCCTTTCTGTTTTGGTTAGAAACCCCATCAACAAACGCAGCATAAGGAAAATATGAGTCGTTTGTGGACGTTTTTTACTCATGTTCATGCTCTTTCTGGGTACGTATAATATTTATCGTTTTTCTTGTTATTTAATTTGATTATTTTTTTTTCATAATCATAAATTCGTAAATCTCGTTTTTAATTGATGTTTCTTTGTGTGTGTGTGTGTTTGGTTAATGTTGTACAGGCCGGTCTTGATGTTGCTGTACCCCTTGTAAGAAGCTCTACTTATCATGGATTGCTTGTTTTTTCTTATAATATATACATATACAGCGAATTATCAAATTAACAGTTTTTGTACTCTTAATTTGTTTGGGTTATATTCTTAGATATGCATCAGTTATGGCCATAGAGAGCCCTTCCAAAGTGGATGATGAACAGTGGCTTGCTTATTGGATCATCTATTCATTTCTAACTCTTACGGAGATGGTCCTCCAATCCGTCTTAGAGTGGTAATTAAGAGTGAATTTTGAATTGGATCAAGTGGATTAATTGCTTCATTTGAATGTAAATTAAGTCCCTGGGTTTAAATTTGAATTTGTAGGATTCCCATCTGGTACACTGTGAAGCTATTGCTGGTTGCATGGCTAGTTCTACCGCAGTCCAGAGGAGCAGCTTTTATTTATGAAAGATATGTGAGGGAAAATATCAAGAAGTACAGCGGGGGGAAACATCATCTTTCTCACCACAGCTCCCCTAATGGCAGCAGTGGGAAGGGCAAGAACAAGTTTGTTCAATTCATTACTCCAAAGAAAGTAAGTCACCTAAATTATGTACGTACGTTAAACTGGATATATATATATATATATATATATATATATATATATATATATATATATATTGTTATGATCACAAGCATGCTTTAATATTAATTCATGCTTTATGGAGGAGCCACGCCTTTTGAGGCCTTAATTTTGAAAAGAATTAAAAATGAGCATATTCACGAGAATTCTTGATCTGCGGAGCATTGAGGGTAATTAATTAAGATCTTAATTCACGACAGTACACTTAGAGAGATTATTATAGGAACTAATTACTTTATATTTTCTGCTTTTTTCTTTTCTTTTCTTGATGTATAATGAATATGCATGGACAGGGAGAGCATGAGACTTACTGAAGAAGAAGAAGAAAAAAGAGGACAGGTATATTTGTTGCTCTGGCGTTGGTAGTGTTGACGCTGTAATTTCTTCGGTTGTGAGTGTGGGATTTAGGTATTTGTCTTTTGTTGGTAATGGTTGTAAATCTTTTTAACTTTGAATTAATGTGCAAGTCTGACTATAGATGAAACAACCTGGTTGTGACCTTTCATCAGCTAATCTCAATGTATTAATGTTTGAAATTAATGTTTGATCATAGTAAGTAACACTTGTCTAACTTGTGGACCCATATATGGCCATTATGTTGGTACTGGCAGTGGCGATATTGATACTTTACCTAATAAGTTAACTCTCACCCTTTTTACGCGTTCATACCATCTTCGTTTATAGATAGGTTTGTGACCCGGCTAATAGGTAATTTGCTCAACATAGCAACCATTATGCACCGCTCTGATCAGCCACCATGGAAAAAAAAAAAAAAAAATACTCCTGTGGAAATATATAATTCCTCATTGAGGCCAAGGTTCAACAATGGCTTCAATTCATGAGAATCATATCTGGCTTTATAAGCTACATCAATTCCTTTATGTTAAATATTCTTTGCTTCTCAATGTTATATTTGTGTTTGTTGACTAAAACCAAACTACTAAATTTATAAATGAATTTAATCACAAATTATTTTTAGATATATGAATACTTTTTTATTGAATTTATAAATTGAATTTATTCGTGAATGATTAATAGAATTTATAACTTAACAATCTAAAATGGTAAATTGTACAGATTTTCTTTCAACTTAGCATTAATAGATAATAATATTTTTTAACTTTAATTTGTAATACTAATATTTTTCAAACTCTAATTCAAATAATAGATTTACATGTTTTTCTGGGGATTAAAACCGAACTTTGCAGTTGCATCCCTGCATATAAACTTAGATTAGATGAAGATGTAAGATTGCACATGCGGCATTGACGTTTCGGGAGCGGTGACGTTAATGTTATTGGACGACATGATTTCAGGCCAGTTAGAATGGGGCAATGTAGGCGTCCATAGAGCATGTAGGTTGGATAGATGAAAAATATGAAACAAAATTAATTTTATTTTATTATGTTTGGAAAAGAGATACAAATAAAAAGGGAAAGTATAATAGTTTTTATTTTCCGCTCTTTATTTTTTTTCGTTTTAGAAAAAAAAATATTAGTGATTGAAAACAAAATATTTTTTTAATCATTAATCATTATAATAAAATATTTATTATTTTATAAAATAATGTGTAAAATAATAAATAATAAATATTATAATTTTTTATCACAATAAAATTATACAAATAAATAAAAATAAGTCTTATTTTTTTTTTATTTTTTTGGTTATTTTATTTACTTCATTTCAAAATATAATAAAAAAATAAATTGCAAACATGATATGGAGGAAAGAATATAAAGAGAAAAAATAAATTTATTTTCTTTTCTTAATTTTTCCTGTAGAAAGTTCCAAACAAGGCTTTACGTTAGATTCAGACATGTCAACTTCTAATTTCAGACTTTTCAGTCCTTGACAGTATGATACTAATTAACTGATAGACCCTTTTACCAAAAAAACAAAACTGATAGACCCGGTTAACCGATCGATTCTCTCTCTTTCTCTCCGTATACAGTAGCTAACACAATTATAAGATTTTTTTATTCAAATTTAGTATTTCTTAATTTTTTTGCTTTATTACCTATTAACTGATTAATTAGTTGTAATGCTAAAACCCAAATTATACACTGCTTAATTTATTTTAATAGATTGATTAATAATTATAGATTTAAAAAAATCAATTTTTATAGACTATTTAATTAGTTCATCTTCATCTCTAATGATAATGATTATTGTATGGCTTACCCGAACCTGACAATGTTCAAGTTCAATTAATGCCTTGTTTTGGGAACTTTCCCCCCAGCGAGGGAAAATAAGGTTTATTTTCTCCTTTTATCATATTTGACAATTTTTTGTTGAGAAGAAAAAATATAGAAAAAAAATAATTTATCATATTTTGAATTAGAATAATATAAATAAAATAACAAAAGAAATGAAAAAATAAAATTTATTTTTCTTTATTTGGATAATTTTATTGTAAAAAGAAAAAAATTATATTATTACATATTTACTATTTTGTATATTATTTTATGAAATAATTAATATTTTATTATAATGATCAATAATCAAAAAGTAATTTTATTAGTAATAGTAATTTTTTTTGTCTAATCTTTCAGATTTTCTCTCTAAAATAGAGAAAAAGTGAAGTAAAAAATAAATTTTATTTTATCTCTTCGTTCCCAAACAAAAAGCAAAAAACAGTGAAAAATTTTTCTTATTTTACCTTATTATTTTCCTTTCTTCTATATTTTCTTTCTATCCAATCACTTGAGAGAGAAAAATAAAAGTTATTTTTCCTTTCCACCTTTTTTTTCTTCATTCCTAAACAAGATAAAATTAAAATAACTTTTTATTTTACTTTCCCTCATATTTTACCTCCACCCAAATATGGCTAAATTTCCCAAGAGTGTTATAAGGAGAAATGGGTAACCCCATATTGAATTTTGAAGAAAAACGGATTCCTTTGAGACCAAACATTGCGCTTGCCCAACGAATATGCCCCTTTATTAGCTTAATATACAAATTAATAAATTATTATACACACATGTACCAAAAGAAAATCCTTTCTAACTATTTTTTTTTTCAAAAAAAAAAAATCCAAACCACCCACAAACATATTTATAATAAAATAGACCTAATCAAATAATTCAATCTGTCAACTGATAAGAGAATTCGCATTTCATGAGCAGTTTTGTTGGCTACATGGGTTTAAAAAGGAAACCAACTTGATCCATTAAAAATGCATAAAATAGGAGCATCTTTTGATTTTATATCAGAAATCAGATAATGGTTTATCAACCTGTAAATTTCATTAGATGACATGTAAATGCTTGTACTCCTACGTACATGCACGTATACCAGCATGTACAGAGAGGATTGGGAATATAACTTTTCCTATCCATATCTAATCTATCTATCCTCTTTGAAAGGAAGGATTTCAGGCACGTACAATCCCTAAGAAAGTTCCATCACGGCCGGTTGTTCTCCTCTTTTATAATCAACACACCACCATGTGCTCAAAGCACTCTGTACATTATGATATATCCATGCTTCATTTATTTAAGCATTAAGGTAATTAACAATTGTTAGATCAGTAGGCTACTATATCAATGCAAATCATACTTTGCCAAACATTTCCTTTTGGGTTATTGCTATGAAGTTTCATTTATTCCACAAATGAATTGCATTCTTTTTCTTAATTTATTTTAAGAAGAATATTCCTATACTGCAAATAAGCATGTGACGTTCATTATCTTTATATCGAATACAAAAGCAGGTAAAAAAGAATAGAAGCATGAGATAAAATGTATGATATGGGCCATCACGCTCTCTCTCTCTTTCTTCCACCTACATATACAGTACAAATATAAATACAAAATTTAAACGGCCTCAATTCTTCCAGTCGATTTACGACATCTACCCTTTAACAAAAGCTATACTTTCTTTTCAATCTTTTCCACTAAAGAAAAATTAAATGGATACCCTTAAGATAGAACAAACTGCAATGATTAAATATTTACTTTTGACCTCCAAATGGCATTTACCCACAACTGAACCAACAACGAAGATACCTTCTCACCGAAAGTAATTGCCTAAATAGTTCCTCTTGACAAATCTCAAGAATCCTTTTGCTACCTAATAAATCTACTTGAACCACTAAAATTTGAAGATTACATAACTATTCAAAAGCACAAGAAATGCAAATGTTCATAGAATATGACAAGTAGACAAGATGATGGTATTGGTGATCCTCCATTCCTCCATATCATTCCCAAAACAACCAAAAATGCCTCAGTAACAAGGAAATATATATGCGATTTCTTTATTAAGAGTTGGTTCATTTTTGGGGTTCAAGACAGTTGCGTAGAGAACAAGATCTATCTACTTTCAACACACCCACCCACCCACACACACACACATTTTCACATATATATTATTTAGATTTTCGATGATATTTTGAGTTTGTAAAATATCAGAGGAAAAAAAAAAGAATATTTTGTTTGTTTATCTATTTACGTGTGGATGACTGGATCCATATATTATATCAGTTTTGCTGGGAATAAAGCTTGCAATTGTTCTAGACTCTAGAGGTCATTCGATGGACAAGAAACTTGATAAGTGTGTCTATGATGCTAGATAAGGCTGCTAATTATTATGATTATAAAACAGCAAGCTAATATCATTATTGAAAACTTTCCACTCAGATGAGGAAATTGAAATTGAAATTCAATAACTTAATTTAAGATCCACACTTGGAAAGGAAAAAGAAAAAAAAAAGCTTAAGCTAAATTCTAATGATGCATCAAATTTACACTTAAATTAATAAATTCGGTTTACATTACTACAACCCATATATCTACTAAATCAAAGATAAATTATGCAACAAATATTCACAATCTCCTTCATTCAATTTAAAAGTTTCATTCCTAGTTGAAGGGAATAGATTAACATTGAGGCATATTTCAGCTTTCATCATTAACCCCTAGCTCTATATGTTCCATTCTGTTTGCAAAACTACGAACATAGTGATGGATTCACTATGACTAATTTAAAGTAGGAATTAAAATATTTGAAACCACTAAGCTTTCCAAGAACAAAAAATAACTATAATCTAAATTAAGGATTTACAATCATAACTAAGATTTATATTCTTCTCCTCATAACCTCAAAGTCCCAATAACTTTAAAAATACCCTACGTCCCTTGTCTTATGTTTGCTTCTCTTTTCTGTCCGCTCAACAATGTGCACAATTATGAAAGGAAAACCTAAAACGACTATATTAAGAAATCCCCCCACTTCTCTTCCAATGAGCATCCTAGAGAGAAAAAGAAAACTAGTGCCTTTTTTAAGTGGAGTTCTCCTTTAACGTGCTGAAATGAAAAAATATATCTTATGTACCCTATATCACAAAGGACTGCTGTGCCTTTAGCAAATTGGTTCAATCAATAGGGCAAATATGAGATCAAACATGAACACGTCTAATACATTTCATTCCCAATTGGCTAATATCAGCTGCTTCTTAGCAAGTATGGTCAATCTAGTCTTTAACAATCATGAATCAAATATCACAAAGTTAATGGTAATCAATATCATCTAATCTAAGCTTGTTAGTCAGTACTCAAGAAATAAAATTGTCTAATTAAGACAGTTTTTATACATAGATTAGAAAGGAGAATATCTACTCTGGTTAACCTTGATAATCGTTATAGGACTTTTGTTACCGGACCTTGAAAGCAACTAATGGAAAGCAGGTGACTATAAAAGAAAAAGAAACCAATAAGAACCATTCTTCCATACCTTTTCATAAAATCATCTTCCCATAAGAAATAAAGTAGCGTCCAGTAAATTACCAAATTAACCCTTTTCCCCACTTTATAATACAGCGTTCACAATGGTTTATGTTGAGTCAGATGGCAATTCTTCCTAATGCTAATCTCTGAAATTTGCCACTGAACTCTTCCCCAGAATTGCCTCTAATTTTTTTTTTTAATTTTTTGATTAACTGAGATTTAACATTCAGGTCAGAACCCAGCTAAGTCCACCTGTAAGCATTACTTTTGAAATGGATCTTATCCAGCTTCACAAGATTCATGCAATTAAGAAGTCCAAGAAGCATCAACTCCTTGACAATTTTTTCCTCTATTCTATGACAGTGATAACTTGCAGTCTTTTCTGTTCTAGCCCTTTCTGGTTCCCCTCCATACTTTCCTCAATTAAGCTTTTCATTTTTGTCTCCCTTCCAAAAATCAGTTCTTTTCTTCTCAACCCTAAGTTTATTTTCATAGTTGGCAACCTCATCATCATTCTCCTTATCGGAGAGTCCAAGTTCTTTGCTTCAAACTACCTTCCAGGCCCTAGTGATGTGTACTACAATGAGTACGTTAACAGAAAAAGAGATCTGAAAAGTTCTACAATGGGAGAGAAGAAAGATGGGAAGGCAGAGATGTTGATTAAAGAAAATGTTATAAAGATTTGTGAAGCATTAAAAATGGAAATCAAAGTTCAGGATGAGGAGAAATTAGAAGTAGAAAAGCAAAGAGAGGATTTACATGGAAAAGATGCGCATAGTTTGCCTACCGAGGAATTGAACAGAAGGGCTGATGACTTTATTGCAAGGGTTAACAGACAGAGGAGGCAGGAGGCTAGACTACTACTCTGTTAAGCCACATAACCGGAAATTAGTGAAATACAGTAGAGAAGCAATACCACAAACTATGTGGAAGAATAACATACTTCATTGGTTGTTGGTTTTAACAATTTGGAAACTCTCTCTTGTCTGGGTCCTTTTACGTGACCATCAAATTAAAATTACTCTGTTTGTACTTACCCTAGTATATATATCCATAGCAGCATAAGCAGCAAGGCTTCAATCTTTAGATGACAAAGATAAGCAGTATCTAGGCTCATTTTAATTATTGTATAAGCTTAATTTTGAAACTAATCCTAATGAGTCATCCATGGGAGAGAGAGTATGTCATCTGATGCTGCGCGTGAACAAAAAACCCAGCTTTTACACAATCCTCTCATCATGTGAGACTAAATCTTGATACTTCACTCATTCAAGCCTAAAAGCAAACGCCTTGAGTGCGAGAACAAAGCTAAAATCAATATATCCTACCTGCAACACACATTCCACTGCCATCCATAGTTGCTCTTTCATACAATAATATAAACCCAAACACCTCATTTACAGTGTTACAAGAACACAACTAACTAAATCAATAAAAAAGAAACACAGAGATAATACGGATGATCGGAGAAAACCCTACAACCATTTAAAGATGCAAATAATAATAATAAAAGATCTTTTCCATTTGATTACAAGCGACTGGTCTCAAATCAAGCTATAAAATCTCAAAGTATACATGTCTTTTGAATCGCCCAAGAACAAATTCACAGGAAAAGTAAAAGAGAGGACAAAAAAAAAAGAAAGGAAAAAGCTTTATAAATGCAATAAATTATTGTTCATCGTTCAAGCAAAAACCAACCTTGAAAGAGAATAGCATGTCTGTCCCTTAGCAACTGAGCTCATACGACAAATCAATAATTTATTCCCAATGATGAGGCATTCTCAGTAAGCAAGAGCTAATTCTCGAATAGCCGGTTATAGTCCTACTATTCTTCTCCTCTGGGAACTTGAATCTGAATATACGGCTGGGAGTTAATATTGCCACCAAAACCTCCTATTACAAAATTATCAAAACTTTTTAATTTTTGCAGGTCGATATCAAAATTTTTAAAAATATTACAATATAGTCCTAAATCTAATTTTTATTTAAAAAAAAATGAAGTGGCAGCCCATAAATATATTCAGCTTGATATATAGCAATCTTTAAAAAAAAAAAAATACTACTAATTTACGTACCAATAATTTATGTTATTAACTTCACACGTGTCGATTAGCCAAACATTAGCAAGCAGCAAAAACAGTGTTGTCACTCAATAAGGTAAACGACATGCCGCTCAATGACTAACAAAAAAAAAGAATTATTGTTTTTGTCGTTTGGCAAATCGACAAGCTATTTCAAGTTTTAGATCAAAATGCAGCCATCGTTTCTTTATGAATAACAAAACTCTAAGACAAAGGGTATGGCACGTGAAGATAATATGACAAAGAAACTGATTTTTGTTTGAACTGCATATTGATGAAACCTAATTAAGTTAGCTTAATTAAATATATACTAAAAATTGGAATAGTATTATGAATCTAATTTGCTTTTGAACTATAGGATTATCAACTTAATTGGTGAAACGACAATTGCAAGGAAAAATCAAAAATAAAAAAATGTGGAACGCTATGGATAAAATTGGGTGAAGTACGCGTCCTGTGAAAGACATGCAAAGGTGCCAACGCCACCTTGTCTTTTCCAAGTTCTACTTTCCCCTTGAATAATAGAACGTCTATATCATTTTTTTGACATATTTATTTTTGTTAATTTTCAGAGTTCCACATCTAAAGAAAAACAAAGGCAAAATTGTGGGCATTGCCTCGACTTCGGTTTGGATGCCAACGCCCAAAAATGAGCTTCTTCAAGGTACAGATTAATATTCACATAGTATAATGCCGCACCCGCTCATCTCTTAAATTGCTAAAGTTGTTGAATTAGGAATTTGCACCACAGCTTTAATTTCTTGCCGTGCTAAGAAACCTTTTAGCTTATAAAGGTCCCACGTAGACATAACAAAGGCTTTGGTGAAATTTTTTTGAAAGTTAGGGAAAGAGGAAAATCACCTAATTAAGCTTAATTAATACTGCATGCTAAAAATTAACTGGAATAGTATAAAGCAGGCCCCCTTCTTAGATCTTTGTGCCTGTTTTCAGAAATTTATATTAGCTCGTTTCTCGCTGCTTTATTTTTGAAAAGGGGTTCATTTTGAATTAAATTTGATTTTTGAATTAAAGCATTATCAACTTAATAGGGGAAGCGGGTATTGATCACAAATGGGGAACGTAAGATAAAACTGGGGGAAGTACGTGTCATATTGTAAAAGCCATGCAAAGGTGCCAGCACGCGGCAACACCACCCTCCTCCTCTCTTCCAACTTCTACTCCTTTCCCTTTGATCGGTTATAAATAAAATTTTTGACAATCATTTTATTTTTAAGTTTTAATTTTAATTTTCATAGTTCATCCTGTTAGAGAAATCAAACAAACATGGATCTCATACACTTTCCTCAACTTAGTAGCTCCTCCTTTCACCTTCTTCTCCCTATGCTTCTTCTTGCCACCTTACCTTTTTTTCAAGTCTTTCTTCTTCCTTTTCTCCACCATTTTCAGTGAGGATGTTTCCGGGAAGGTCGTCCTTATAACCGGTGCTTCTTCAGGTATTGGAGAGGTAATTAATTAATTGTTTCGCTCACCTATACTAATTGATTATGTTTTCAATTGGATTTTATTAATTAAAACTATCACAAATGATTATGTTTTCAATTATTTCGCTTACCCATGCTAATTGATTATGTTTTCAATTAGATTTTATTACTCAATTGAGTTTCTTAATGTTTTTTCCAAAGCATTTGGCATATCAGTATGCAAGAAAAGGAGCCTGCTTAGCCCTGGTAGCACGCAGAGAGAAAGCACTGAGAGAAGTTGTATATAAAGCGGAAGAGTTGGGCTCTCCTGATGTTCTTATGATTGTTGCTGATGTGCAAAAGGCTGAAGATTGCAATCGAATGGTTGACGAAACTATTAGTCATTTTGGGAGGAGTAAGTGTTTTTCTTTTTCTTTTTTCTTGTTCCTCCTTTTTGTTGGATATCTTCTAGCCAATAACGAAATAAAAAACTTGAAAGGCAAACAAACACAAAAGGTTTTTTTCGTACTATGTCTTTCATTCATCATTTTCTGGTTTTCTTATATAATAATAAAATACAAAATCACAACTGCACCACTATCATTACAGCCCACGTTCTCTAACAAAATAAAACTAAAACTTTACTCAAATAACTGCTACTCTAAATCCTAACCGTGCAAGCCATACATAGAGAGACAACTAGATTAACTCTTCAATCTCCTCCTTAATCTTGTTGTTCTTCACTGACGATCCGCACACCAGTTTTCTCTCTCATCTTCAAGAACTTCAATTTTGTAAGTGACTTTGTCAGAATATCAGCATGCTGATCTTCTGTGCAAACATGTTGAATTTCAATCATTCCTGATTCAACACAGTCTCTAATGTAGTGGAATCGGGTATCGATGTGTTTGCTCCTCTCATGGTGAACCAAATTCTTGATTAATGCAATTGCGGACTGATTATTGATCTTAAGAACCACTTTCTTAACCTCGGTTTTTAACAAATCTGCCAACAATCGTCCCAGCCACACTCATTGACACGCTGCTGCACAGGCAGCAATGTACTCCGCTTCACAGGAAGATAATGCAACCACTTTCTGTTTTTGTGAACACCAACTAATAGGATTTGACCCAAGGAAAAATATTAAACCTGAGGCACTTTTTCTGTCATTAGTATCACCAGCTAGATCACTATCGGAGTAACCGATAAGCTCCAAGCTTCCTTCCTTCTTCTCATAAACGCAACCGAGGTTTAAGGTCCCTTTCACGTACCGCAATATGTGTTTCATTGCAGCCATGTGCTCCGTTGTGGGCTTCTCCATGTATCTACTCATCATGCCGACAGAGAATGTCAAATCTGGGCGCGTGTGCAGTAGATATCTTAAACTGCCAACAATTCTTCGGTACAAAGTTGTGTCTACAGGTGGACTGGTGCTTTCCTTACTCAGTTTCAGACGAGGTTCCATCGAGATTTGCGAAGGGTTGCAATCTTTCATGCCGCATTTGTCTAAAACCTTTCTTGCATATGCCGACTGGTTGAGTGTAATCCTTTGAGAATTCTGGCAAACTTCAATGCCCAGATAGTAACTTAGTAACCCAAGGTCACTTATGCTAAACAATTTCTTCATCTGTGATTTGAACTTGTCTATGTCTTGAATACACTCTCCAGTGATGATTAAATCATCCACGTAGACTCCAACAATTAAATTCCTTTTACCTTGATTTCTCGTGTACACGACATGCTCTAAAAAACACCTCTCAAAACCGAGTGTCCTCAATGACTTGTCCAGTTTCGAGTTCCACGCCCTAGGTGCTTGTCGCAAACCGTACAATGCTTTATGCAGTTTTAACACCTTGTGCTTTTCTCCTTTTATTTCAAATCCCGGTGGTTGAATGACATACACTTCCTCTTCTAAATCACCGTTGAGGAAGGCTGACTTCACATCCATATGATGCACCTCCCATCCTTCATGTGCTGCAATAGAGATCAGCAAACGTATTGTCTCTAGCCGAGCAACAGAGGCAAAAACTTCATCAAAATCTATGCCTTGTCGTTGAACGTACCCCTTTGCCACTAATCTCGCCTTGTGCTTCACAATTCTGCCTTGAGTGTCCTTCTTCAGCTTGTAAACCCACTTTAGGCCTATAGGTTTGTGGCTGTCGGGTAATGGGACGAGCTTCCAAGTTTCATTCCTTTGAATGGAAGAAATTTCCTCCTCCATCGCTTTTCTCTACATCGGGTCTGTCTTAGTTTCTTCGAGAGTTGATGGCTCCTCCTCTCCTAGCAAACACAGTCCCGAATACTCCAGTTCTATTGGGAAGGTTTCATCGTAAAGACTTTTGATGTCACGTTTACCCCTTGGTCCTTCCAATGAACTCTCATAAGATGTTGTGGGCTGCACTGCTTCTGTTGCGACCGAACTATCAAAAACGTCAAAAGCTGCATCTAGAGTGTGTGGTGTCAATGAATCGGGGTCTGAAATAGACGTTCTGGATCTCATGTTCATCACTGGTGAAGCATGCTGGTATCCCGCTTTGTTATCTTCATGATTTGTCATATCAGATGTGCCTGCTATGGTAAAATAGTGTGTTGTAAGAGTGTTCTCTGCTGTTCCTGTACCTTTTACTGGAGATTTATTCCATTCCCACTTCTTCTCCTCCTCGAACACTGCATCTCGTGTCACCACAACTCTTCTTGTCGCTGGATCGAACATTCGATAGCCTTTCGTATTCATATCATAACCAATGAACACCATTTGCTTGCTACGATCAGCCAATTTCGGAAGGTACGGTGTAACTACTTTTACATGTGCAAGACATCCGAAAATACGAAAATGATCGACACTTGGCTTGCGGTCATAGTATGCTTCATAGGGAGTTTTTCCAACAACGCTCTTTGTTGGTGCTCTATTTAAGAGATATACGGCTGTTGATACCGCTTCTCCCCAAAATTCGCTCAGGATTCCCATGCTTTTCAACAAGCTCCTTGCCATGCCGACCACCGTCTGATTTCTTCGTTCAACAACTCCATTCTGCTAAGGAGAATAAGGTGCCGTGAGATAATGCTTAATTCCCAACAGCTCACAGTAAGTCTTGAACTCATTTGAGGTGAATTCACCGCCACGATCTGTGCGCAAAGCTTTTAGCTTGCTGTTTTTCTCCATTTCGGCTGCAACTTTGACCTTTTTAAATGCCTCAAATGCTTCGTCTTTGTTTCGGATCAGCACCTGCCACATAAATCTTGTACAATCATCAACCAACAGCAAGAAATAGTGCTTCCCTCCTTGAGTAGCAGGAGTAATTGGGCCGCACAAATCTCCATGCCATAGTTCAAGAGGTGATTCTGCTCGGAATTTTGCCACTGCTGGAAAGGAATTTTGGTGCTGCTTTCCAATCAAACAACCATCACAGATGCGGTCCTCATGCTGGATTATGGGCAAGCCGTGCACCATCTGTTTCTGACTTAGAGACTTCAAGGCATGAAAGTTCACATGCCCGTATCTTGCATGCCATCGCCACGCTTCTTCTTTGCTCCTTACCAGAAGGCATTCGGGCAGAGCTGGTGCTATGTTAAACACATATAACCGATTGCTTGACCTGTTCACTTTTACTAGTAGCCTTTGTGATCTGTCCAAGATAGTCATAACACCTCCTTCAACCACAACCTTGCATCCGTTCTCATCTAACTGGCCAAGGCTTATTATGTTGCTCTTCAACATCGGGATGTAGTAGACATTAGTAAGTATTCGATGTTCACCTGTGAAGTCTTCAAACAATACTGAACCTCTTCCTTGGATTTCTACAGCTGAACCATCTCCAAATTTGACTGACCCTTTAATGGTCGTGTCCATTTCAGCAAAGTTTTCGATACAACCAGTCATGTGGTTACTTGCGCCGGTATCTAAATACCAAGCCTTCTCTTGGGTGCTTTTAATCTTTGGCACCACCTTGTCTTCGTGCAGTAACACTTGCTCATTCTGTATTGCGTGGCTGAGAACACAAGTTTCGGCCATCAACAGTGTCGGTTCATCTTCGGTTTGAATTGTAACAAGGTTTGCTCTTTCTCTTCGGTTTGGTTTGGGACACTCTTTTGCAAAGTGACCGTATTCATTACAATTGGAACACTTGACTCTGGATTTGCCGAAGTTACGTGGCTTCCGGTCTTCGTTATTGCGTTCACCATTTCCTCGACCTCTACCATATCCATGACCACGTCCTCTCCAGTGACGTCCTCCTCTTTTACTGCTAGAATCTTCATCTTTCTTTGTCTTTGGGATTCTTGCCTCCCACTCGGCCTGGGTAAGGAGTAACTGATCTCCATTGCCCTTTGAGTGCAATCGCCCTTTAAGTCCTTCCTCGAAGGTTCTGAGACAGCCAATCGCCTCTGAAATTGTCATCTTCTCAATATCGCCAAACTGTTCAATTGTTCCAATAATCTGGAGAAAACTATCTGGAACTGCGCTGAACAGTTTTTCAATGACTTCGCTGTCGTCAAGCTTCGTGCCCAGCGAGCGGATCTCACCCACCAGCGTGGTAAGCTTCATGGAAAATTTGTTTATCGTCTCTGAATCCTCCATGTGTAACTTGTTCAGTTGTCGTTTTAACACCTGTACGCGTGCCTTCTTAACACGATCTTCACCAACCCGCATCTCCCTGAGTGTGTCCCAAGCCTCCTTTGCCGTCTGCTTCTCCGCAATTGCCATCATCACGTCATCTGGTATGGCTTGAGAAATGGCTACCATGGCGCCTTGATCTTTGTCGTCATCTGTGTCTTCACCTTCAATCACTGACCATACTCCTAGCGAACGCAAGATTATCTTCATCTTGACAACCCATATGTCGTAGTTCGTTTCGCTTAACGTTGGATATTGGATCGGGATTGAGGCTCCTCTTACTGTCGGTTTGATCACTGCAAGTGTCTTTGATCGATCTCCTACTTCACTGGCCATTGCTTTGGCAACCTGAGGCTCTGATACCAAATGTTGGATATCTTCTAGCCAATAACGAAATAAAAAACTTGAAAGGCAAACAAACACAGAAGGTTTTTTTCGTACTATGTCTTTCATTCATCATTTTATGGTTTTCTTATATAATAATAAAATACAAAATCACAACTGTACCACTATCATTACAGCCCACGTTCTCTAACAAAATAAAACTAAAACTTTACTCAAATAACTGCTACTCTAAATCCTAACCGTGCAAGCCATACATAGAGAGACAACTAGATTAAGTCTTCACTTTTCAGGAGATCGATTAAATAATTTCCTATTTCCCAATTTATACATATAATTAATTTTTCTAATTTTTATTTCGGGTGTAGTGGATCATCTTGTTAATAATGCTGGTATAAGTGCAGTCGCCATGTTCGAAGATATACCTGATATCACCAGTTTTAGGACTGTAATGGTAGTACTAAATCGAGACTTAACTTTATTACTTAAGCTGCTCTAATTAGCGTTTTAATGGAGATCATCATCACATATAAATATTAATTATGTGCAGGATACCAACTTCTGGGGTTCAGTTTATACAACCCGTTTTGCAATTCCATGTCTGCGAGAGAGTAGAGGCAAGATCATAGCCCTTGCCTCCGCTGCTTGTTGGATCCCATATCCGAGATTGAACATATACAATGTAATTGAGACTCAGCATTCTTGAATTTTGGGTCTACTAATCTAATTTAACTTAATTTATAACCATATAATTGAACTTGTTGATCATCAGGCAAGCAAAGCAGCTATGATGTTTTTTTTCGAGACACTAAGGGTTGAAATAGGCTCTGATGTTCATGTATTAATAGTGACACCTGGGTTCATAGAGTCCGAATTGACTCAAGGCAAATTTTTATTACCAGAAGGGAGAATGGATGTGGATCAAGACCTGAGGGATGTAAGCTCTTTATCACTATATAATTACTAATTAATATTATTTAATTTCTGGGTTTATATATATGTGCTGCTATATATATCTGAATTGATTGGTATAATTGTTAACTGTTTGAGTAGGTAGTGTTGAGTCCAATCCCAGTTGAAAGAGTAAGTGGATGCGCAAAAGCTATAGTGAGGAGTGCTTACAGAGGAGATAAATACCTGACAGAGCCATCGTGGTTCAGGGTGACGTGGATATGGAAGGTGTTTGCTCCTGATGTGCTGGAATGGTTTTATCGATTCTTCTATCTTTCGGGGGCAGAGGAACCCGCCATGGAAGCGCCTAGAAAGAAAATTCTCGATTTCACTGGAGCTAAGAACATCCTCTACCCTGAAACTATCCAGACCACAGAGATCAAGAGAGAATGAAATTATTTGATCAAAGGCCAGTAGATGCTGCTGCTTCTATTTATAAAAAGCTAGATAAAATGTAGTTGAGTTGAGACCCAAATATGTTTGTGATGTCAGTTTGTGAATTTGCCTGTGAAAATGGAATGCCCTGCCTTTTTCTCTCTTAAATTCTGAAATCACTGCTAGCTTCAATGTAAATGCTGATCAATCTTTTATATGACGTTTTTTTTTTTAATTTTTTTAAAAATATACCGTAGGTATAAAAATTCCTGATATCTAAATTTACATATTAAAAAAAATTAATTTTTACATATAAAAATAAAAATGAATTTATCTTTAGGGGCAAGGAGACAAGGAGGCTCAGGCCTCTATTTAATGTTTCGACGAATACATATATTCCTTTGGAAAAAAAAAATTAAATATATCTATTATTCACTTATGACACTAAATGCTTGATAAAAAGGAAGACTATCTACATCTATGACTTGAGGGGTTAATTCACCTGTGCACTCATCCCTCTGCCTCTGGGCGTATAAAAAGCAAATATATTCAGAGAAAATGTGGCTGGCAAAGTTGTACTAATTACTGGAGCATCTTCTGGCATCGGCGAGATCTGTAATCAAATCCCAATTAACTTTATATATGAAACCTTCTTCTTTTAATTTCTTTGTTTTCCTTT
>CM042903.1:27607912-27622912 GCA_023653625.1 Triadica sebifera
GTCATTGCCTCCAGAGGTGGAAGCAACATTTGCCTCTACCTTTGCTTCCTGGTTCTTCGATGCACTCTTGCACTGATTTTTGTAGTGTCCAGTCTTTCCACAATTCCAACATTCGACAGTTTTTGAACTATGGAAATTACTTGGATTCCTGGATTTGGACCTTCTGTCCTTTGATTTACCTCGGTAGTTTGACTTGCCTCGTCCATTACCTCTAGTTGAATTTCTTCCTCTTGACTCTGTATGCAAAACTGAAGAAGTTGATGATTCACCCGACTCTTTCCGTCGGATCTCTTCACTGAGAACCAAATCACGAACATCATCAAATTTCAACTTAGTGCTTCCCGACGAACTACTCACAGCAGTGACAGTAGCATTCCAGCTTTCTGGTAGAGAAGACAAAAGTATTAATGCTCGTACTTCTTCATCAAATTCAATTCCAACCGAACTCAATTGGGTTGTGACTGTATTGAGTTCATTGAGATGTTGAGCTACAGATGCACCTTCTGTCATTCGCAAGTTGAACAAGCGCCTCATGAGGTGCACTTTGTTTGAAGCTGAAGGCTTCTCATACATACTAGAGAGAGCCATCATAAGACCTGCCGTGGTCTTTTCCTTTGCTATGTTGAAAGCAACATTACGGGATAATGTCAATCGGATAACTCCGAGAGCTTGTCTGTCGAGAAGACTCCAATCTTCTTCCTTCATAGCCTCTGGCTTCTTCCCTGAGAGAGGTTGATACAGATTTCTTTGATACAAATAATCTTCTATTTGCATTTTCCAAAAGCCAAAGTCCGCTCCATCGAACTTCTCAATTTTTACCTTTCCTTCATCTGTGGCCATCGCTCCCACTCGAATCTGACTTCCTTTGGATCGTTTCTGACAATTCTTGTGAACCTCTGTGTATTAGAACACCTCCGTGGATAATTTGGTACAACTGACCAAAATTTCACTATTCACAAAAATTTACTATTCATATGAATAGTAATCGCCCGAAAAAGGACAGAAAAAACGCAACCAATGCTCTGATACCAGTTGTTGGGAAATCACGTCAATTTCCCTATAGTCAGATTTATGAGAAAGCGAAGAAAATGCGAACTAATAAGACAGACAAGTTGATAACGGAGTTCGGCCAATTATGCCTACGTCTCCGGACTGCTGCAGATCTTTTACTGAAAGAAGAGAAATTTTCCGAGTGTTTACAAACACTCACAACTCACAACCTCTCACTAATGCTACTCTCTCACTTTTTTGATGGAATACATTACAAATGAATTTCTAAGGCTATATATAGGCCTACACCTCCTCAATGGACGGTCAAGATTAATTCTCACCTACTTTGATGGATGGTTGAGATTATTTCTCACCTACCGTCTCACCTACCAAATGTATGGTTAAGATTAATCTTCACTTACCATCTTACCAACCAAATAGATGGTCAAGATTAATCCCCACCCACTAAATGGATGGTCAAGATTAATCTTCACCTACCATCTTACCTACCAAATATTTTGTCAACAAAAGATGCACCATCCATCTTTATTGTCATTTATTTTATGTTGCATGTGTAGGTTGACCAACATGAGTTTGGATCACAAATAATTGGAATAACAATTGTAACTCCTGGGTTGATTGAGTCAGAAATTACTATAACTGATTTTCTATCAGAGGTATCTATCTCTTGCAAACTCCAAAAATTCTTACTTAAAAACAAAAAACTTGTTCTTGGAATTGATTTTGAATGTACTGTTTGATCAGTTTATTGGATTGCAATCTCCCCATATTGAATCAACTCAATAGTTCGCTGAGGCAGTTGTGGATAGTGCTTGCCGTGGAGATAAGTACTTGACAGTGCCATCATCTTCTGCATTCACTTTTTTAGTTAAGGCGCTTTTTCCAGATATGCTCAAATGGCTTGGCCACTGGCAATTGATCAATATACAGAACAGTTTGAAGAAGGATATGTGGGAGCAATTTCAAGAACAACATTGTGTGAATTGTGAAATTTAAATTATATTATGGTATAATGATGTTAATTAATTATATGGATGGCTTTGATTAAACTTGGGTTTAAAAGGAAGACTTTGATGAAACTTAAACTTCAAAGAATTAAATGAAAATTGAAGAATCCAAGCATGCAGATTGCAGCATGTGCCACAACAGAATGATTACTAATTTTATTATTGGAGAGGAAATGTTAGTGCATCTTCCGTCTCAATCCTGACTCTTTTATTTATAAGAATAATATGGAAGTAATTGTAGTAGACCTGGTCAATAAGTCCATGAACAAATATGGCGCACCTCTATTTATAGTTACTGCGACAACGCGATGAGGTCCATCATTTTTTTTTGGTAAATCACCAAAGAGATATTATTACCATCAAAAAGAAAATGTACAAAGAATCATCCCTAATGTAGGGGGGAAAACAAGAAGGAAGAACAATTGTAACAAACGGCAGAAAATAGATTACAACTAATTACTCAGAGCTATATTGTCTCTTTCCTTAATAAATTTGAGGACGACACTGCTACGGATCATCTGGAACGTGATCTCTTCTGATATTAGTTCATTCCTGAAGACCAACAAATTCTTAGCTTTCCAAATATAATAAACTGAAGCTAAGAAAGCAACCCTTCTAACTTTAGTAAGAAGAGATTTGCCACCAGCACTCCGTATGAACCACGACACAATTCCTTTCCCCATTGCAGTCCCATACGAGGTCCATTTATATCTAGAGAGCACCTTATTCCAAATGTTGGCCGGGAAGGGCATTGAAAATATAAATACTCCATGGTTTCATCATCTTGGTTACATAAGCTACAAGAACAAGAAACTCCCATTCCCCACTTTTTCATTTTATCTTTAGTCCAAAGCCTATTTCTAAGAGCAAGCTAACATATGAACTGTGACGAGCAATATGATCTGGGGCCCAATTAAGCATGGACCATAGCACTTTCCTTCTTTTCTGTCTCAAATGTTGCCGAGCACTGGATATTGTGAAGTGGCCAGATTTAGTCAACTTCCATCTCACCGAGTCCTCAACTAGCTCACCAATTCCATAGTGGAGATTTAAGCAGTCCTAAGCATTTGCAACACTATCAGTTGTTGGGTCTGGTAGCTGCCATTTTCCATTTTTCCGTAAGTCAGCAACCTTACTCTTTTTATCCACATATGATTCTTCAATAGCTAACCCCGAAAATTTAGTGATTAAAGCCTCCCCGTTTAACCAGGGATCATACCAGAAATTAAATCACCTGCCATTCCTTAGTTTATACTCAAAACAGTTGATAATGTTCTCCCTAATTCTAATGATATTCCTCCATGCCCAAGAAGTCTCGTGAGGCTTAGTGATGCCCCAGTAACTGAGCTTCTTCAATTCTTCAATTTGTTATTCACTACCCAAGTATCCCATAAGGACTGCTTATTAGCAATAATATCCCATGCAAGTTTGGTAAAGGCAACTTGGTTCCATTCATAAATCTTATCGAGTCCAAGGCCCCCTTCAGACTTTGGGAGGGTGACATTAGTCCACCCTATGTTACCACCGCCATTCTATTTATCATTACCTTTCCACAAATAGCTTCTACAAATCCTTTCCACTACCTTAATGGCAGCCGTGGGCATAAA
The DNA here is from genome assembly GCA_023653625.1 of Triadica sebifera. NCBI lineage: Eukaryota > Viridiplantae > Streptophyta > Magnoliopsida > Malpighiales > Euphorbiaceae > Triadica > Triadica sebifera. Next base: position 27,611,538 of record CM042903.1, read on the forward strand.
GACTGAGGCCCAATAAACATGCATGCTCATGAAGACAGATTTCACCAGTTGTAATCTACTAGCATAAGAAAGTTTTTTGGAGGTCCAAAGGTTGATCATTCGTGTAATTTTATCAACAAGGATCTAGCAGTGCTGCTTGCCTAGGCTTGTGGATACAAGAGGGGCTCCTAGATATTTGATTGGAAGAGTACATTCTTGAAAAGAAAGAACCTGTAATATTTGCTCTCACTTCTGATGGAACCCCACAAAAGTGTATACAACTTTTCTCTGGATTGGCTCGCAAACCTAAAGAATCAGAAAAAATCTGAAGAACATTGTTAATATGAGTAGTTGAATTCTTATCACCATAACATAACACAAACAAGTCATCTATAAGACAAAGGTGATTAAGCTTCATACCCTTACAACCAGCATGATATTTGAAGTTTATGGCACACGTATCATCAAAACACCAGGACAAATACTCCATGGCATGAATAAACAACAAGGGAGACATAGGATCCCCCTGCCGTATCCCTCACTTACTACTGAAATAACCTTCCAAACCTCCATTAATCACAACTGAAAATTTGGCTGTTCGAATGCAAGTCATAATAAGATTAACAAATAGTCCAGGAAATCGTAGATGAATGAGTAATTCTTCTAAGAAGTCGCAGCTGATTGAATCAGACTTTCTTCAGGTCCACCTTTGAAGCACATCTAAGAGCACCATTATTCCTATGGTAGTTGTGAACTAGTTCACGAGCTAAGAGTATGTTGTCCCTAATTCTCCTGTCTGGAATAAAGACTGATTGGGTAGCATGAACCAGTGTGCTGAGCAGGGGTTAAATTTTGTTACACAAATTTTTGGTGATACATTTATAGATCACATAGCAGCAAGCAATAAGTTGATAGTCTTTGAGGCCCATAGGACTAGCCACTTTAGGAATGACGGTGAGAAAAGTTGCATTTATTTGCTTAAGCAAATGGCCAGATTCAAAAAATTCTTGGACCGCCCGAACCAGGTCATTTCCAACTATATTTCAGCTATGTTTGAAGAAAAAACTGCCATAACCATCTGGACCGGGTGCTTTATTCTCATTGATACTAAACATGGCATATTTCACTTCATCATAGGAGACGGAGCTATTAATGCCTCACCTTCAACTACAGAAAGAACTCTTCCTTGTTGATAATGGTAGCTTGAACTCTGTCCTATTAGGATTGACATAACCAAAGAGCTCTTTATAATATCACACCATGGAAGTAGCAATGCTAGATTAATCTTCAACAATAGTGCCATCATCAAGAAGCAGCTGAGAAATCCGATTAGTGTTTCTTCTCTGACGCACAAGATTGTGAAAATACTTGGTATTGGCATCACCAAGCTTTATACATTTTTCCCTAGATTTTTGCTTGTAGAAACTTTCTTCATTTTGCAGGCAATTACGCAAGTTGTTGAAGTAAGCCCGTTCTTCAGAGATCAACACCTCGTTTGAAGGATCCTGTTGTAAGCCAAGTTGCACAGCCTCCAAAAAGAGCTCGTCTCTGTTGAACCTTGCTATAAGTGTTTGCAAATGCTTGCTTGTTAATGCTCCTCAGTTCCTTCTTCAATAGTTTGAGCTTAGTTACTATCTGGAACATGATAGACCCTTGAATAGTAGAGTTCCAAACTCTAGCAACAATGCCATTATACTCACTGTGCTGAGTCCACATAGAAAAGAATCTAAAAGGCTTCTTTGTAGTATGAGGTCTGTTGCTAAGAGTAATCAGCATAGGAGAATGATCAGATATGCCAGAAGGAGGTATATGGGTTTATCTTTGATTGAAAGAGTCCATCCAGCTAGCATTAGTAAAGACCCTATCAATTCTTCTTCATATTCTTCTAAACCCCATCTGATTATTTGTCCAAGTGAAGTGACATCCTCTCCAACGAAGTTCCATTCCTGACTAGAAAGAACATAATTAAAATCCCCAGAAACTAACCAAGGGCCTTGGATTGACATGACTAGTTGCTCTAAACCCAACCACAACTCTTTCCTTTCTTCAGCCGAGTTGGACCCATAGCAAACAATCCAGAAGAAATCAATCTCCCCTTTACTAGATGCATGTAAATGAGTTGCTTCTGGATTTGAATAGTAGAAACAAAGAGCATATGAGAATCATAACACACCCAAAAACAACCTAAATTATAGAACTGAAAATTCTGAATTAATTGTCACTCTCTCAACTGTAAGCCTTTCTAAACAGTATCCATGTTGGCCATCCAATCCTTGTCTCTAAAATACCAAAGGCCCAACATTTCATCTTTGCAATCAGACGAGTCACCTCTGATTGCTTTAAGAGGTCATTAAGACCCCTTATGTTCCAAACTCCTAATATTTGCCCCAATCAGGGGGTTTGAAGAAATGCTGGACTCTCAGCCCTTCCTTTCTATTACCAGCACCTGTAGCAACACCCACAATATGCAAACTATCAGTCCAGTCCTTTGTATTCAGATGACTAGTGAGGATAAAACCTATTTGATGTTGTATGCTATTAACAATCAGCCCCGGAGATAAAGAAGAATGATCTTTCCCTTTATGGATAGAAGGACTAGCCTAATTACTTCCACTAGGATTAGGATACCTAGTTACTGCTATCTTCGTCCCCATAGAAGAAGATGGTGCAGGAGGGATCAAAGCGATAGAAGCCATGTCCCTTTGATCAGCTCCAGCTCCCAGCTCATTTCCCTGTACTTCTTGTGGAGGAGCTTTACTGAGACCTCTTTATCTTCGAACAAGTCATTCTCTCGATTACGCGAGAACAGAGAAGCCCAAGATGAAACTTCAGTCTTCTACAAGGAACAAGAATCTTGAAGGCCATTGGAATTCTCCAAATCCACCATCGGCGGGAGATCCTTCGACACAGAGACCAATCTTGATACCAGCAATACCCTAGGCCCTCAATCATCACCTGTTCAAGCTCAGTCAAACTTGAAAATTCATCGGACGGAGGAACAACAATAGGATTAGCACCAATATCGAATTGAATCCCATGGGAGACATTCAATGGAAAGTTATCTCGATGAAAATCAACAATCTTAGAAGAATTTTTTCCCACGTTTCTTCGCCATGATCGAGACGGCTTAGTTAGCTAAGCTAAAGTGCGCTGAGAGAAACTAGGAAAAAATTGATAAACATTGTTCCCTCCAATGCATTTATGGTCCATCATTTTAATTAAAGATACGCCATGGATTTGATAACCAAGTTCATGAATATTGCGTTTGCCCTTCAGCTATAATTTCACTCTCCTCTTCTTGCCACTTTTATCGCTTTTTCAAGTCTTTCTTCTCTACCTTGGGTTCCATATTCTGTGAAGACATCACAGGAAGAGTAGTCCTCATCACTGGAGCATCTTTAGACATTGGCGAGATTATTATTAGTTTAAGACTAATTAATTTTTTTTTTCTTGTAAGATTTCTAGACTGAGAGTGAAGGACTAAATTGAGAATATAAAATTCTATATTAATTTAACAAAAATTGTATACACCTCATTAATTCTCGCCAAACACAATCCACTGCTCACTTATTCACTCACTATTTGGGCGCACTCATGCACTCCGCATATTCTTCACAGCCACTGGCACAGACTACCCATGGGCCTATTTATAAGCTTGGCCTATTTATAAGCTTAGAATGTCCGCAAAATTAACTAGAAGTATCTACGTCAGTGTTGGAACAATTGCCACCAGATGTTTCTTTGAATGGCAGTGAAATAAATAAGCTAATCGTGGATAATTATCTAGAGTAGTCTAGAAAGCTGGTGATGATCTTCAATACTGCCCCCTCAGCACCAACTTTCTACTTGCTTCGGTATTTTATGTCCATCCTGATCGCGATGCTCTATGTTTTGGACATTATTACTTTCATCTTATTACGATTTGCAATTCTTTCGGATGATCTCTTTTCAAAGTGCTATTTAGGACTATTATCTCGTACCTTTCGACATTTCCCATCATTATCTCTTTGCTTGATATTATCCCACTGTTCGATAAATTATAATTTGTTTCTCCAGCTTGATGATCGCTTTTCTTGCTCTATTATTTCTTCAGTTTTTACTTGCTCTATTATTTCTTCAGTTTTTACTTGCTCTTGCTCTTGCCATGACACTTTCTTTTCCAATATATAAATGAGTCGGAAACTCCTCTAGCTATCTTGAAGTTTGTTCATCCTCTTATATGTCTTCTCTTCAATCTTTTGTAGCTGATCATCAACCTCGATCTTTTGTGGTTGCTCTTTGACCTTATTTAACTGTTCTTCTAATTTTTCAACTGTTTCCTCTAGGCCTTTGTCTTCTATTTCTTCACAAAGAGTTAGACTCACTTTCTTCCAATACCGCACCATTAGTATTTGCAGAGTTGGTTTGAACTTCACACACCCATTCCTCTTCTCTTAATGTTTGTCTATCAATTTTCTTCTCCAACAAGGATTTCTCTTCTCCACGCAATTTATATTAAAGTCTATTTCCTCTTCTTCTTCTTCCTCTTTCTCAGTCATAACAAGTGAGGCTAGAGCACCCCATGTTCTTTTACTATCATAGTTCACCATGCTACTATATGAAGCTTCTTTATTATATTTTAAAGTTTTTTATTGTACCAACAATCCCGTATGTAATGTCACCTCTTTTCGCAATTGAAACATTTAATATTGCACTCATAAGATCTCCTATCTAGATAATCCTCTTGATCTTGATATTCTTCAGCTCCCCCTGAATTTGACCTCGGTCCTTTATACTTTCTCAACCTTTTATTTCTATCATCCTCATTGTCACTTTCTTCATCACTATCTTCTTCTTTCTTTGTTAACCGTCTTTCTAGCCATCTTTTTGAATTTATCATCACCATTATAGTAATATTGTCTTTTCTTTGTATCTCCTTTCTTTGTTAACTAAGACTTTCTCCACATCATTCAATGAAACATTAGGCATTTGATTGTCTAAGGTCTATGGATTGACTAAAAAAATTTCCAACTCTATCAAAGTAATTAATTGGTTCTTTAGCCCATCCGTATGTTGTTGTAACTATTGAAATTGATGGGTCCGGTCCACTTCAAATAGAAAGAGTGTTGATTTTGTGAATTTAAAAATTGTTGTTGTGACCTTTTCACTAAAATGTCTGAAATCATTTTTGTTTGGCCTATTTAAATCTTATAAATTTTCCATTTTTCTTTGAGTTTTTAGATGTGAAATCTTCAACACTCCCCCTCAAGTTCAACTGAAAGTCTAACTGTATTGGTTCAATTGTGACTTGTCATTATTTTTACATATGGGCTTGTATTTATCAGAGTCTCCGAGACTTTAAGTCTTCGTTTTGTTTTGTTTAAGCTTGTACTCGTTTGAATCTCAGATACCGCAGATCAAATTAAGTCTCAAATGCTAAAGGTCACCATTTTATTTTGTCTGAGTTTGTACTCTCAAATTAAATTGGATTTTCATAAGCCGCTTGACAATTGGCTCTGATAACTTGTTGAAATTGACGAGCCTGATCCTCTTCAAATGGGGCGTCTTATTGGCTCCGAAGACATTTTAGTTTGGCCCACTTGACATTTATAAGTTGTCCAATTTTTAGTTATCCCACCGATATGGAATTGAGTTCCTACACTCCCCCTCAAATCCAAATGTACTGGTTCAGTTATGACTTGTCATCATTTTTACGTCTAGTTATAAATTCATCGAAGTCTTATAGGTTTGAAGTCTCCATTTTGCTTTGTTTGAATTTTGAATCTCAGATGTTGCAAATCAAATTAAAGTTTCAGAGGCTCTAGATCTCAATTTTACTTTGTTTAGGCTTGTATTTTCAAATTAAATTAGATCTCCATAGACTGTTTGACAATTGGCTCTAATACCATGTTTAAATGAATGGATCAGGTATACTTCAAATAGAGAGAGTGTTGATTTTGTGGGCTTGAAAATTATTATAGATGTCTTTTTACCAAAATACCTTCCGACATTTTGGTTTGTTCTACTTGAATCTTATAAATTGCTCAGTTTTTAGATGTGGGATCTACAACCGTAACAATCCCATTATATTATGGTCTTAAGTAATGAATAATGATCCTCCTCATTGTAGTCTCCAAAATTGTATTTTTTGGGAATCTAATGTTGAAATTTATTCACAAAAAGGTTTTAACTTTTGTAAAATATTCACTTATTGACATATGTTGTTGCGAGATAGATAAGAGCTCATTCTAATAGCTAAAGCTTTGCATCATTGGCTCTTGTGAATGTCGTTGCTAGGTTTTCTCAAGCCTCCTTAGGTGTTTCTGCATACTTGATCCGATGTAACAGACCATCTTCGATTGTCACTAATAACACGTATATTGTTGTGCGACTTTATTCTTCCACTTATTTAATTATCCAGCATCCGTGGGTAGTATAGTGTTGCCGCCACAAATAATATTCCAAAGTCTTTCCCAAATAAGTAATATCACATTAAGCTTCTCAATAGTACTAACTGAACTAATAATATCAGTCATTTTAACTTGGTGAAACTGAACACCCCATTAAGTTACTTTGGTCCCATACCAACGAGATTTACAGTCCCTAACTGTATAAAAGCAAAATCTCCATGATTTTTTAAATCCATTTTGGCAGACCTTCCTCGCACTAATCTCTTACTGCAATATTGCAACTCGATTCCTGACCGACGAACGGCTCTTACCCTCAAGCTTTTCATATACAACAGTGCATAATCCGTAAATTAATTCAATTAAATAGTAATATACATTTAATTATTTTATTTTCATTGGTTGACAATTAATGAATCTACATACATATCACTATTTAATTGAATTAGTCTATAAATAACGTAGAAAACTGAGTTTATTTAAAAATTTCTTCTAGCATGGCTGGTTAAGCACTTGTATTGATAACACTTGTAAGATTTCTAGTGGGAGTGAAGGATTACATTAAGAACGTAAAATATGCACTATATTAATTTGAAAATTTGTACACACCCCATTCACTCACGAGTCATGACCCACACACTGTACTGCTCACTTATTCAATCACTATTTGGGCACTCTCATGCATTAACACGCACCACACATATTCTTCACGCACACCACAAGACTACCAGTGGACCTATTCATAAGCTTAGAATGATGGCAAAATTAGTTAGAAGCTTCTATGTTGGTGTTGGGAACAATTGTCACTAGATATTTCTTTGAATGTTAGTGAAAGAAGCTAATAAAGGATAATTATCTAGAGCACTAGAAAAGTTGGTATGATCTTCATTTTTATGTTAATGTTAATTATTGATTAGGCTCTAAATCATCGGTTTAATTAGGTTTAATTTTTATGAATTTGAAGCACTTAGCTAATGAGTATACTAAGAGAGGGGCTCGTTAAGCCCTTATAGCAAGAAGAGAGAACCGTCTCCTGCAAGTTGCTGCCATTGCTGAGCAAATTGCAAAGATAATTATGTAGCCAACATAAAAAATCACTCAACAAATGAAAAGGACATAACCAAAGGCTTACGTGAAAGAATTTAAAAGTTGGGTAAAGAGGGAAACCAAATAATTAAGCTTAATTAAATACTATATAACTAAAATTAATCGGAACAATATTATTAATTTTGAGAGGCAATTAACTGCAAGGATAATTGTGTAGCCAACACGGCAACCTTCTTTTCTTATCCAAGTTCCACTTTCCCTTAGATAGGTTAATAGACTATCAAATTTTTAACAATCATTTTTCTTAATTTTAATTTTCATAGTTCATCCTGTGAGAGAAACTAAATAAACATGGATCTCATACACACTTTCCTCAACTTAGTAGCTCATCCTTTCAGCTTTTTCTAGCCGCCTTATCTTTTTTTCAAGCCCTTCCTCTTCTTTTTCTACACCATTTTCAGTGAGGATGTTTCAGGGAAGGGCGTCCTTGTAACTGGTGCTTCTTCAGGTATTGGAGAGGTAATGTGATAGATAATAGATAAATAAACATGACTATTCTAGAAAAGGGACACGTAGGATGGGTATGAGGGGCTGATAGGTAATCAGAGGATAGGAATTAGTTATAAAAGGTAGAGAGAGCAAAAGAGTAGGGGAGGAATTTGTTAGGAATCTTTTGGGTCTTCAGGCTTGCTTGGAGAAAGGGAATTTTCCTGGGCTGTGTCTCTGTGCACAGAGGTTCTTCTCTTTATTTTCTTGTTGGTTTCTTTTATTTTGTACTAGTTATCAGACTTGTTTGAATGAATAGATGTTTATTGAGAGATTACCTTTTCTTTCTCATTGTTATGTTTTGGTTTTGAGTTGATTATATTGTTGTTTGAATTGTTGTTTCGTATCACTGGTCTGACCTGCAGGATACCATCGATGGGAAAAACGGACAGTAACATGGAGACACGGACTCAGTCTCGACTAGACGCGCAGGAAGAGCAGCTCCGAAGCATCACCGGCCAACTTGAATCCTTGCATTAACAAGTGAGTATCACTCAACAAAACCAAGAGAGATTTCATGCTATGGTGCAGGAAAGTTAAGAAAAGTTTCAGGGGATTGTTTTGCAATGGCTAAAACGTTTAGATAAACAACCAGCTATGGAGGAGGAAAAGGAAACTCCAGAACAGTCCTCTGGCTCTCCGGAAATAACAGAGCAGTTTCAACCTAAAAGAATGGTTCCACCCACTAGGTATCGTCCACCAGGCTTTGGGGAACCCACAATAGCTGAAGAGCTGACCCATTACACCAAGAAAGTTAAGTTGCTCGCCTTCTTAGGTTTAGATCCACGCGAGTGGCTCACACGAGCGGAGACATACTTTCAAATACACAACATTCCAGAGCATCATCGAATCCCACTAGCCCATGTGTGTATGGAAGGTATTGTTGTACATTGGTTCATCATGGTGAGAGAGTTGCATGCGGAACTATCTTGGAATCAATTCAAAGTCAAGTTTCTAAACCGATTTGGTGGAATTTTCCATGTCAGTCCTTATGAGTAGCTTGTTTCCTTGGGCCAAACAGGGAGTGTGGATGAATATATGAATGAATTTGAGCTCATTGCCTCCATGATTCCCAAGGAATCGGAAGCCTTATATGTTGGGTATTTTATGAATAGCTTGAAGGATGAGATTAAACACTGGGTACACATATTGGGACCGGAATCATGTCTGGTTGCAATGCATAATGCCAAAAACATTGAAGCGGCATTGGGTAACAGAGGAAGAATGGGTTCTAGGTACTACAGTAACTTAGATGCAGAAAATTTGGGAGACAATCACATGTGGGGCACAAATTATGGTAAAAGTTTGGGCTTGAGAAATTGTATTCTGAACTCAAACCAGAAAATGGATTTAGTGAACAGGCCCACAAACTTAAGCCCACCCACTATCCCACCTTCTAATAACCCCAATGCAGAACATTTAAAGAAGAACCAACCGCTCCCAGCATCACCTTCATCCTTGATGCAACGCAACAGAGGTACCCAGCATCTATTGCATGCAGAATGGGAAGATCGATGTCGCCGTTGTTGGTCAACCTACACATGCAACATAAAATAAATGACAATAAAGATGGACGGTGCATCTTTTGTTGACAAAATATTTGGTAGGTAAGATGGTAGGTGAAGATTAATCTTGACCATCCATTTGGTGGGTGGGGATTAATCTTGACCATCTATTTGGTTGGTAAGATGGTAAGTGGAGATTAATCTTGACCATACATTTGGTAGGTGAGACGGTAGGTGAGAAATAATCTCAACCATCCATCAAAGTAGGTGAGAATTAATCTTGACCGTCCATTGAGGAGGTGTAGGCCTATATATAGCCTTAGAAATTCATTTGTAATGTATTCCATCAAAAAGTGAGAGAGTAGCATTAGTGAGAGGTTGTGAGTTGTGAGTGTTTGTAAACACTCGGTAAATTTCTCTTCTTTCAGTAAAAGATCTGCAGCAGTCCGGAGACGTAGGCATAATTGGCCGAACTCCGTTATCAACTTGTCTGTCTTATTAGTTCGCATTTTCTTCGCTTTCTCATAAATCTGACTATAGGGAAATTGGCGTCATTTCCCAACAACTGGTATCAGAGCATTGGTTGCGTTTTTTCTGTCCTTTTTCGGGCGATTACTATTCACATGAATAGTAAATTTTTGTGAATAGTGAAATTTGGTCAGTTGTACCAAATTATCCACGGAGGTGTTCTAATACACAGAGGTTCACAAGAATTGTCAGAAACGATCCAAAGGAAGTCAGATTCGAGTGGGAGCGATGGCCACAGATGAAGGAAAGGTAAAAATTGAGAAGTTCGATGGAGCGGACTTTGGCTTTTGGAAAATGCAAATAGAAGATTACTTGTATCAAAGAAATCTGTATCAACCTCTCTCAGGGAAGAAGCCAGAGGCTATGAAGGAAGAAGACTGGAGTCTTCTCGACAGACAAGCTCTCGGAGTTATCCGATTGACATTATCCCGTAATGTTGCTTTCAACATAGCAAAGGAAAAGACCACGGCAGGTCTTATGATGGCTCTCTCTAGTATGTATGAGAAGCCTTCAGCTTCAAACAAAGTGCACCTCATGAGGCGCTTGTTCAACTTGCGAATGACAGAAGGTGCATCTGTAGCTCAACATCTCAATGAACTCAATACAGTCACAACCCAATTGAGTTCGGTTGGAATTGAATTTGATGAAGAAGTACGAGCATTAATACTTTTGTCTTATCTACCAGAAAGCTGGAATGCTACTGTCACTGCTGTGAGTAGTTCGTCGGGAAGCACTAAGTTGAAATTTGATGATGTTCGTGATTTGGTTCTCAGTGAAGAGATCCGACGGAGAGAGTCGGGTGAATCATCAACTTCTTCAGTTTTGCATACAGAGTCAAGAGGAAGAAATTCAACCAGAGGTAATGGACGAGGCAAGTCAAACTACCGAGGTAAATCAAAGGACAGAAGGTCCAAATCCAGGAATCCAAGTAATTTCCATAGTTCAAAAACTGTCGAATGTTGGAATTGTGGAAAGACTGGACACTACAAAAATCAGTGCAAGAGTGCATCGAAGAACCAGGAAGTAAAGGTAGAGGCAAATGTTGCTTCCACCTCTGGAGGCAATGACGCATTGATATGCTCTTTGGAAAGCAAAGAGGAGTCTTGGGTGTTAGACTCTGGAGCATCGTTCCATGCTACTTCACAGAAAGAATTCTTCGAAAGGTATGTCCCTGGAAACCTTGGAAAGGTATATCTTGGTGATGATCAACCTTGTGCTATTATTGGCAAAGGTGTAGTAAAGATTAAGTTGAACGGATCTATTTGGGAGTTGAAGAATGTCAGACATATTCCCGACCTGAGAAAGAACTTAATCTCAGTAGGGCAGTTGGCTAGCGAAGGCTATACTACGATCTTCCATGGTGATAATTGGAAGATTTCAAAGG